>CM077158.1:222324225-222406183 GCA_039583875.1 Platanthera guangdongensis | reverse complement strand
CGGGAGCTTCACACTCCTTCTTGTCCGAAGGATTTATATCACGCATCGGAGTACCTTCTTTGATGGAAAAAGGACAAGTTGGATTTGCTGTTACCGACTGGTGTTCCATGCGCGGGGAATAAAATCACTGCGGTGTTAAGATTCGCATTGGGATCAAGATTTGATCTGCCAGCGTCGTTACTGTCGTTGGTGGGGAGTTTGACGTTATATTTGGAATGGACTGGCTCTCAGAGCGAGCAAGCCTATATTGATTGTCGCCTATAGAAAGTCAAGTTAGGAGCTAAGTCTTTGATGACGAATTTTACGGGCTTAAAAGTGTCCAGCTAGTGTAAGACGTTGATGTCTTGCCTCTTTGGGTGGAGGGGAAGCTTCTTCTAAGCATCCAGGTAGGTAGTGGGACCTCCCTGCCACAGCACATAGGGTCATTTTTGTTGTCCCCTATTTCTGTATTTTAGCCTGTTTAACCATCGAGCCTGACCGCTAGACCAGTAACCTAAGGCTGTCTTGATCCGAATTTTAGAGTCGGGATTTTCCCGTCTTCAACACTTTGGTGCATTGAGCATGGATCACAGCTGAGGAGAAAAGTTTCATGTGTAGGCGATATGGTGAATGGAGTCGAGAATGAGTAGATAGCTGACAACTCGGCATGAGTCAGCAACTCGATGAGAGGAGGAGACTTTGTGACCGTGGCGATTTTCGAGGAGTTCGGGAGGAGGATCAAGAAGTCAATCCTAGGTGTTCCTTCCTCACCCCGATGTCACGGCGAACTCGCCCCATCGCGGTGGAGGAGGAGAAGTCGCCTAAGAGAGCAGGGAAGGAGAGAGCAAGGGATGAGCGGGGGAGACCAATGCAGTCGTAGTACTGACTGACGAGCTACCAAGGGATTAGGTTTCGAGATGCGGAGAAACCGTCGAGGTTTTTTGGATACTCGGCCGGGTTGCGAGTATGAGGAAGATACTCGCGAGTATGAATTTCATCATAACCAAGGAGGAAGGAGCCCTTTCTATTACGAAGTACTAATCGCCCTAGTTCCCGAAGGCTTCAGAGAGCCTGTCCTGAACTACTACTCTGGTAGAGATGACCTGATCAAGAATCTCCAATGGTTCGAGGATGTGGTGTTTATCTGCAATATGATTAATGCATTCAAATACAGATTCTTCTCTATCACCTTCACAGGGAAGGCGAGAGACTGGTTACACCAGCTGCCCGAAGGTTCCATCTACTAGTTCGAGGACTTGCATCGGAGCCTGATGGCGAGGTTTGCAACGTCTAAGAAGAAGAATAAAGCAGCCATATTCTTCAAGATCATGCAATGGCAACACGAGAGTCTTGGCCACTACATTGATCTTTTCTAAGAGGAAGTTCTTGAAGTCAAGGAGGTGGATGGCTTCACCTTGCAGTTGGCCCTAAAGTTTGGCCTAAAGTAGGGTCTCTTCAGCCAGTAGATCAGATCTAAGCTCCCGAGATCCTTTAAGGAGATGATAGAAAGGGCGAACAAGTTCGTGCAATGGGAAAATAAGAACCCCAACTTCTTTACAATACTGGATGGGGAGAGCCTGGGAGGATGGGATAGATGAGGACCTTCGAGAGTGAGAGCCAGAGTACTGTCGGAGAGGCAGGAAGAGAGCGGAAGGGAAGAGCCCAAGAGGGTGGGGGAGCAGAGGAGACAGGAGAGGCCTTATGGGCAAGAGGAGAGGAGGACTGTAGCGGCTCTGAAAAGGAGGGAGGAGGCATCGCGATTCCAGTATCCCATGAACCGGCCCCAGTGGAGGCCACCAGGAAGACCTCAGTACCAAAACCAGGAGAGGAGGAACATCAACCAGATGAAGAGGAGGCAGGGAAGTGCTCAGGAGGAGGCAATGACTATTACCCGACAGGGGAATATGCATCACAGGAGGAACCAGACAGAAGAGATTCCCCTTTACTGCGATCTGCATAGAGTAGAGGGGCATGAAACCTTGGCTTGTCCCTAGTTTTGGGAAGTAAGGAGGAGGCTAGAAGTAGGAGTGGTAGAGAGGGAGTAGCCGAGATAAGAGGCGCCCGTAGGACCGATAACATTCCAATCTCCATGGAGGAGGAACGAGGACTGTGTCAACCAAGGCGGTCGCGGGGAGATGGTCCAAGGCCTAGGAGGAGGGCAAGCATGAGTGATCAACAGAGGAGCCAGGCTTAGAGCTTCCTGTAAGGGAAGTTTCCATCAGATCTACCGCAAGAGTGTACTTTTGTCCTCTCGAGCGTCGCCTTTGGAGGAGACCACTTTTTTGAGGACATTTTAGGGAATGATAATCCATTTCATGATGCCCTCGTCATCCAAGTCACCATTGAGAACTTCATCATTGACCAAATTCTAGCGGACAACGGGAGCTCGGTGAATATCATCTTCAAGAGGACCTTCATTGGGCTACAGTTGGAGGCATCCAAGGTCCTGGCTGCTAATGGACCCCTCTTTGGCTTCTCTGGAGAGAAGAAGGAGTTGGAGAAATGAGCGGATCTTCTGGTGACCCTTGGAGGCATCTTGATTCGATGCAGGATCATCATCATGGATATGCCAAGCTGTTACATCGCGATCTTCGGAAGACCCCACATCAACTACTTCAAGGTGGTTCCATCATCATATCATCAATGCCTGAAGTACTTTAAAGGCGATGTCCATGTAAGGGTCTGAGGAGATCCTAAAGCTGCCCAGAAGTACTATCTTAGTGTCGTCAGTACAATCAACTGGACGGATGGAGCGGAGAGGCAGGAGAAGATCCTAGAATGATAGGATGGGCTGAGAGTTGTGGAGGAGTTGGAGGTGATCTTCGAGGCATGAGAACCTAGAGTGCTGAAGATTGGAGGATCCCTGACACTTGAGGGGAAGGTAGAGATGGTGGTCTATCTGCAAGAAAATGTAGACATCTTTTCCTGAAGTGCCGCGGAGATGCCAGGAATCGATGTAGAGGTTTTCTGCCATCACCTCAACTAGATTCAAAGGTTGCCCACATTCGTCAAAAGCAGAGGAATATTGTCATTGCGCTGGATGAACCAATTTGAGAGGAGGTGAAAAGCTGCTGGAGGTGAGTTCTCTTTTAGAAATCCAGTATATAGGCTGTGTCTCTAATGTTGTAATGGTTAAGAAAGATGGAGGGAACTGAAGATTCTGTATTGATTTTTCGATATTGAATAAAGCTTGCCCGAAGGATTGCAACCCCTTACCTTGAATCGATGTGCTGGTTGATTCAGTCATCAGTTTTCTTGTGATGAGTTTCCTTGATCCATTTTCAGGATATCACCAGATTCAGATGCATCCCCTTGACTATCGCGACGTCTCCTTCACCACTAGTGACAGCTGCCACAACTACAAGATGATTCCATTTGGGCTTAAGAACACATGCGCAAACTATCAATGAATGATGGACCAAGTCTTCAAGGAATAAAAGGGGCGGAATCTAGAAGTGTACGTGAATGAACTTCTAGTCAAGAGCAGGAGCATCATAGAGCACAGTAAGGATTTGGTGGAGACCTTCGCGACTCCATGGAAGTACAAGATGCGGCTCAACTCGACAAAGTGCATCTTCAGAGCAGGAAGGGGAAAGTTCCTAGTTCACCTCCTCACTCTGAGGGGGGTGGAGCCCAATCCTGACAAAGTAAAGTCCATTCTGGAGATAACATTCCCAAAGAATTCCAAGGAGGTCCAGAGGCTGATCGGAAGACTGGCAGGACTTAGTTGCTTTCTATCCAAGATAGGACAGAAGTGCTCCCCATTTTTTCAAGACTCGCTGAGGCAACTAGAAGTTCGACGTGATCGCAGAGTGTGAGGAGGCTTTTGTAAATCTCAAGCAACAACTAACTCGAGATCCTCTACTCCAAAGCTCACAAGAAGGTGAAGATCTCCTCCATTACCTAAGAGTGGAAGTGGAGGTCATTATCTCTATACTTGTCTAGGAAGAGGGGGAAGAAGCAGCTCCTTATCTACTATGTGAGTATGGTGTTAGGCAGATGGAGATGAGGTACCCCATCTTGGAGAAGCTAGATTTTGCCTTGGTGGTTTCAGCACAGAGGCTCCAACCATATTTTCAAGCTCACTCCATCAAGGCTGTTTCCGATCATCCACTATGAAGTATCTTGGATGGAGTGGAGCATTTAAAAAGATTGGTTAAGTGGGCTGTAGAGATTAGTGAGTTCGACATCTCCTTCTTGCCAAAGGTGGCAATCAAGGCCCAAGCAGTGACAGACTCCCTGGCTGATTTCTCAGTCGAGGCAGGAAGAGACGAGGGCACCTCCAGCCCAGTCTCATAGAAGATGTTCATAAACAGAGCTTCGTGCAAGAGCTTAGTAGGAGCAGGCATCGTACTAGTGAGTCTGTAGGGAACTAGGAACGAGCAAGTAGTCGTGATCCTCTTCCCCATCACAAACAATCAGGCAGAGTATGATGCCATGGTTGAAGGCTTGCATCTCACTAAGGAGTTGAGAATCTAGGACCTCAAGGCCTTCACTAATTCGATGGTGATCACGTCCCAAATTAGGGGCGAGTTCAAAGTACGCGACCCCATCCTACAAAGATATCTGATAAATTTAAGAGCCTTAATTGGGAATTTTCAAACCATCTTCATCGATCATGTGCCAAGGGAGAAGAACTCAGATGCGGACTACCAAGGCCAGGAAACTGTGATAGAGTTGTTTTGAAAGTCCATCGAGGAAGGGGAGATGATGTATATCGAGCAGATAGCTTCTTGGAAGGACCCGTTCATTACTTTCTTAACGACATGCCAACTTCCCGCCAGCGAAGGAGACCATAGAAAGTTTCAGTACAAGGCCACCTACTATCTGCAATATGGAGGAGAGCCATATCACAAGACCATCTTGGGCCCCCTGACTAGATGCCTGTCAGAAGTAGAGATCCCTCGAGTACTTGGAGAGATTCATTCAGGGGAGTGTGACAACCACTCTGAGACTCGCACTCTGGATCAAAGGATCCTGAGGCACGGCTACTTCTGGCCGACCATTCAGAAGGATGCAAAAGCCTTCTTGAAGAAATGTTTAGAGTGTCAACTCTTCACCCCTCTCCAGTTGTAGTTGGCCCAACAACTTCACTCAATCACCGCCCCTTGGCCTTTGGCCATCTGGGGGATAGATTTGATAAGCCATTTTACCCCCGGCTAGCGGTCAAAGAAAGTTTATTCTCATCGTGATTGACTACTTCTCCAAGTTTATTGAGGCGAAAGCTCTAGCCAAAACCACATCTCAGATCGTGAAAAACTTCATTTCGGGAGATATCACCTGTAGATTCGAGGACCCTCTCGCCATGATCACCGACAATGACCCACAATTCGCCTACTTAGAGCCGGAAGACTTCTTCAAGTAGATAGGAATGGATCTTCGATTCACCTCTGTACACCACCCTCAAAGCAATGGACGGATAGAGGCCTCTAACAAGCTGATCATCAACCTGTTGAAGAAGAAGGTCACCAACCTGAAGGGAAACTGGGCGGAGAAACTCCCTTCGGTCCTATGGGCTATGAGAATGACTCTTAACTCGGACACGTGGGAAACATCTTTCAAGGTATCCCAAAGTTATGAAGCTCTCATCCTAGTGGAGTTCGAAGACCGGAGCCCGAGAGTCGTCGCAACAGGAGACAACAGTGAAGAGTGGCACCTGAATAATGAAGATGTATAGAGACTCCCTCTGGACTACATCGAGGAGCTTCAAGATCTGCCGATTTTCGCCAAGATGAGGTCAAGAGGCGAATGACAAATCACTTCGACAAAAATGTTTGCCTCAAGCAGTTCCTTGCAAGAGATCTCGTCGTAAAGAAAGTGAACGCGGTATGAAGGGAATCTGTCATTAGCAAGCTGAATCCGAATTAGAGGGGCCCTTCATTATTCAAGAGGCTCTATCCACTGGAGGCTACCGTTTATAAAATCAAGAAGGAGAGCTGCTAGGAAGCACTTAGAGCGGGGATGACTTAAAAAGGTTTTATCCCTAGCCGTAAAATGTAATGACAACTTGTATGTAAAGTTACTTATGCATTTTAATAAAAATTCCTCGCCCCTGGAAACATGGGTTGGTACGAGTTGTCTTCTTTGTACGCATTGCTACGAGTTAAGCTAAAAATAGTGAAGTCAATCTCCATAATTAGTTTGGGAAATTTGCCTCCAACCCGATTCTCCTAAAAACCCAGAACGGGTGACGGGACGGTGTGTCTAGTCTTAAAAGCATTCTTGTAAGTCCAAGCCCCTGCATTAATGGTCAAGATCAGCTCCCCCCTTGTATGTTAGCCTAGCTATCTACCTAATCGCACTTCTCATCCGACTTGAGGAACTTTCAAGAACAGGTCTAGATGCCAACCTCCAGAACTCAACGAATGGTCGACCTCACAAAGTGACACCTTGCGTAATGGCATCATCGGTCTTTGAGAAGACTAAAAGACCGCTCTTAGTAATCATTTGTCCTACAGAGCAGGACGTATCTCTTTTAACGATGAGGTGGGATAACCCACCATGCTTTTGGAAGCAGCTAGGCAGAGAAGTTCCGAGAGGTGAGAATCTGGCATAGGACGAAGGCCTCAAGTGTGTGTGTCCCATCGTACCCCCGACTATCTTTCCTTATCTCTGCACCCCTTTAGTTCTTTGACGGTGGAAGTGGAGTGTTGACCTCAAGAATGTGCATCTTACGAGATCCCCTGAGTACCACTCCCTTGTACAAAGGATCGTAGTAGGCAAGCAGAGTGATTTTTCTGCTTTTTCTTCCTAGTAAGTATCCCTATGAAGCAACACCAATCCTATAAAAAACCAAACAGATATGATGGCGTTTCATTTTTGCGAGAATACAGGTGCAAGCAGTGAGGTGCGATCATACAGGTGAGAACAACGACATGCGAGTAGGGGAAGTTTTCGACGAGCATCAACCTTCCCGCGCTCACATTCCTAGTGAGCATCAATCTCAAAGTCGTGACTAAGAGCCTAGCGAGTAATCCATCACAGGTCATGCCTAAGAACCTATGAGTACATCAAAATGAGCGAGCATCTAGAAAACAATAAGAAAGGAATAGGTGGAACACAGAAATATTCATTACAAAAAATATATGGTTTTTTTACTTTCAATTACAAATGTTCCCCAAAAAAGGTGGCGAGTTCCCCGCCTTTTACACAATCGATTCTCGAGCTGTCATCTTCAGGAAGCATCCTCGCCGGAGCCGCCATCACTGTCCTCTTCCTCTGCAACTAAATCATCCTCATAATAGCTTGGCAATCTTGAAGGCATTAGAGAGTTAGACGGATCGCCAAGAAGACTAGGGTGATGTCATTCATAATAAGGTCCTCGGAGCCCGACAACAACCGATTCTCGTGCTACAACTAGGTGAGGGTACATCACCAACCATCCAGGCTATCTTGAGCCTCGGGTAATGGGGATCATCCCGAATGATCCAGATCTTTTCCTGATGCCCGAGTTACTCGCCTCGGGCGGTGGATCCTTTACATACTCCCGCTTTTCGAACTCGGCGATGCGGACTTGACAAGCCTCCAACTTCGCCTGGCTCTTAGCAAGCTTCTGCTCCAGCTCTGAAATGAATTGTGCCACAACCATCTTGGCCTCCTACAGAAATAAAAATCACTATGTCAAATCACACCGCCGACCTATGCATGTAGTACATATTGAGCTAGTATTTTTCTGACCAAAATCACCTTGTAGGCCTTGCTTTCAGAGACCTTGGCCTCGGACACTTGCTACTTGTTTTCTAACTTCTTGATCCTCGCTCAGGACTCTACCTGCTAGCAGGTGAGGGAATCGATCCGGTCGCTTTGGACCTCGAACCTATTGTCCGTCGCCAGTAAGTTCCTCTCCAGCTAGTGGGCGAGCTCTAGGGACCGAAACAATGACCTCAAAGTCTGGTTAGATAGGAAGGAGGTGCTCGAATCTGGCAGAACATCAGCATCTTCTCGCCTGTACAAGGCAAAGGCGACATTATAGGCCTCTCCATCATTATCCCATTCTTTATGGCAGGGAGGGAGATTGGTGTTGAGGTGGACCTCACTAGCCCCCTCCTCCCAGGTAATCAAGGGGCGACCAAAGCGGTCCACCTCCTCGCTCCCCTGGTCGTAGTTAGGATGTGAGGTATGGTACTCGTCCTCGTCTTCCACAGTGATTCCTTTTTTATTAGAGGCAAACTCTTTTATGTGAGGTCGCTTCCTCGATGGCTCGCCAGGCTCCGACCGCCTGGGAGGTGCAGCATCTGGGGGACGTACATGCCAGGTAGCGCCTTGGGGTTATTTGGGAATTGGTGAAATTGGTCAAGGTCTCCTTGGCGACAATTCAGAAGTACTCGCTTGTGATTCTGGAACGGGCGCCAATTAAGTTGGTTCCTTCGTAGGGGGAAGTGGTTCCCGAGGGACTGTGCAAACACCTGGCAGTACGAGATCAGTATTAAATAGTTCTTCTGAGAAGTTACGAGCATACATTTCCAGAGTAAGCCGAGAACATACTGGTGCCTGACCAGATTTAAGGAAGACCAATGGCATCCCGACGCCAGAAGGCGACATCAAACTTCCTGCTGATGAAGGCAACTCATAGGTTCTAGGCAGGCCGCTCCAAGACCGTGGCATTGAAGACCTCGTCCAGAGGTTATTTAAGGGAGAATGGAATGTCGCCGATTGGGCCGCCGAGGATAACCAACCGCTCTGTCCAGCGGCGTACCTTGTTCACCTTCCCCGCCATTATACAGGTATGGCTGGAAAAGAAGATCATTCCTTCCTTGGTCGCCCCAATGTTGAAGATTTTCTTGAAGGTCACCAACTCGAAGAAAATCTCCTTCGTTTTTAGGTAAAAGAGGTACCCCATGATGATTGACATGTCGTTGGGATTGATCTGCCGCTGGCATCAGCCTGAAGTGCTGGTCGATCTTGAAAAACTCCGACCATAGAGGCAGGCAGAGGCCGAACTCAAAGTGTCGGATGGGCAGCACTACTCGGTCATAGATGAAGGAGTTTATTTGTTCATTACTATCAGGTATCCTTGCACGGAAGCCCTCCTCATTGGGTGGGAAGAATCGGTCTTTGAAGTCGTCGAGGTCAGCGGAATTGGCGGTAATGAAATTCACGACATGATTGACTTTGCGAGCATGAGCATCCTCGATTGAGACCATTATGGAAGCTAGAAGTGAGAAGCGAGAATCGAGTTCACAAAGGAAGGCAACAACAAGCTTGCAAAGACAAGGGTTTCGAAAAAGCAACGTCATCTGACCCTGTTGCCCTGCTATATATAGACAAAAGCAAAGGGGAGAAACGGGCAATTTGCACCCGCGATAGAGTTCGGCATCAGGTACTCTGTCAACGTTGGGAACGACCTACGCACTCGCAAAATTATAATAAAGCATCTATATCGACAACGAGCCGAGCGACCAACCTATTGATACTTGCCAACACAGAAGGAATATCGCCGCATATACACAAGCCAAAAGTGAGAAATTATCGCCAAATAAATTTCTTTGCAGAGCGAGTTTCTCAAATAAATGTTCATACAATGAAACAAGAATAAACAAAAATATTATTACAGAGCCGATGAAAGATTCGCAGAATTAAGAAGAAAAAATATAGGGGCCATGCAGGTTCCCCGAACAATCCGTCGGCTGAGCATGTCGCCCATCCCAGATTCGATCTCGCAGTCTCTTCATGCACTCGTTTGCTTGATTCAGGAGCTCCTCGCATCGCATCACGTCGTCTTCCATCCTTGCGCACCGCCCTACCAACCTGATGCTTGTCTGAATTGCGAGGAGTTCGTTGTGAAGCAGTTCCTGCTGATGTTCCACCATCATGAGACGTTGTTCCATGAAATTAATCATGTAGTAGCGAGACTCAGCAAGGTTCATGCATTCCTCGGCTTACTCCAGCTTGGCTACGCAAGTTTCAAGTGAACCCAGGCATCGACGAGGTTCACAGATCGCTTGTTGATCAAACTTTATCTCTAGATCGAGGTAGGTTGCAGTCGTCTTATCTTGGGACTCACGCAGAGGGAGACCGATGTCGTTTATCAATGCTCCCCCAGGATAAGGAAGGTAACCTACATAAAGAACTCGTCATTTTCAACACATGTGTCGAGGAAAAGCATGCAGAAAAGGCGACTATCATTACCAGCATCCGGAGCCGGTGGTCGATACTCGCGATGAGGTGGAGTCCGGCGAGGAGAGCCCCGCACCCGCCGAGGAGATGGGCTTCGATGATAGGAGTCCCAATTCCCGGTAAGGTGACCACTGCGCTTGGCCTTAGAACTCCAAAAGTTGAGAGGCGGCGAGGAGGCGGGAGCAGGTGTTTTATCCAGGCCCTTCCCCCGAAGGTCCGGATGGTTACGATCAACAGAAGGAGGCGGCCAAGAAGGATGTCCTCTCCCATTCCCGCCAGAATGGATGACGATGAAGGCATCACGTTCCCAACAGCCCCTGGGAAGGTAGAGTGCTAGAGCGAGGAGGCATCAGCATTGGGAGGTCCTCGACAAGGTTACCTGCAGGACAATCATGAGTTAGCCGACCTAAACCAAGATGAAGTCGCATAGTGCGAGGATGCGAGGTACTGGTCGGAAGGCCTTGAGATATTGGCCTGCTACTTGGGTGGGCGGGGTCCACCAGCGGCGTACCATCTACAGAGTCACTAAACTCATCAGTAGAAACAACCAGGAAGCGAAATCACGAGATTAATCATCTGCGAGTAGTTATCATACCAGTTTGAGTAATCTCCACTTCGAAAGAGCGACCAACCTCAGAGGGAGGTGGGCATCTTGGCAGCTGGGGCGGCATCAGCAATATGGGGTGGCGTAACCAGCACCTCGCTGGGTTGTGTCACCTTATTTTGAAACAAGAGGTGTATTCGCAGGAGTATTCATAAAACCTTTAGGGCGAGCAGAGTCCTCCCCCGGAGGATCGATGTCCTTACCCAATCCTATCTCCTTCAACAGACCCTTAGTCAGATCCGGAGCAGGAGTAGAGTCTATGGGGTATGCGGGCTCTGTGTTTGGTATAACGGGCTACTTTTCAGTAGGAAGATCTTTCCTTGGCTTCTTCTTCTTCCTTCGGCAATCAAATTCCTCATCATAACCTTCCCATTCGCGCTTATTAGTAGGTTGCTAAAGCCGAGTACATAGAAAGGCCCCTAGGGCATCAAACCTCTTAGCGACCTCTTCGGCAGATAAGTCCAACTTGCAGCAGTCAGAAAGCGGCACCAGGGAATCGACCCATCCACCTCTTTTTATAAAGGTCGGAGTGGGGTGTCCACCGAGCATCGTAAGGATGAGAAATCACCAAGGACCTTGCCAAATAGGGGGTTGAATTTTTCTTTCCAAGTTCTGAGATCACTCGAAAAGAGCGGGGATTGTGTACAACTCCTATTCATCAAGGTTCAACGGTCAGCGATTAACAGTCAACAAGTCAATGAGCAGCACCAGTACACGAAGGCCCAATCAGCATTTAATGGCTAGCATGGCTGGAATGGGATCTTTAGACCCAAGCAAGGATCATACTCACCAGGTCACAAGACCACCCAACAGCGCGGGCGAGCTTCAAAGACCTTTTTGTACAGACGAGCTCTGAACAGTTCTAGTGGTGAGCAACATCAATACTCGCATAGCAGAGGACTTTCGACCAACACCATGAATAATCGTCAGCCTATACTCTCCAGTAATCAAACTTGGTAGCCAGAAGGCTACAGTCGATGATCGCAGGGCTGGGTCTCCTAACCCAGATAACCCACCCTCGCCTTTGTTATGCCTATAAATAGGACCCCAGGGGTACAAGAATATGTACTTCGAAATCTTGAAAAATATCTTGACCAACTCTTTCCTTAGACTTATAGCCGATCCTTTGGATCCTTTATCCAAAGCGGCAAGTTCCCAGATTGTGTCCCCCTTATACCTTGCTCGACCATCTTTTGTTGTAGAGGGGAAGCTTCTTCTATGTATCTGTGTACTTAGTGGGACCTCCCTGACACAACACCTGGGGTCCTTTTTGTTGTCCCCCTATTTCTGCGTTTTAGCTCGTTTAACTATTGAAACCGGGAATCGGCTTCTGTGGAGTTTGAACCCTTGAGGAAGGGGTGATCACACACTTACTTCTCCCCACAAGCTCAGACGACCAAAAACATAGAACCAGAAATAGATCTAAGGCTCCAGCACAGAGGTCCCACCATACACACAAAAGATCTTAGAGCGCTTCCACTCCTTAGCCAAGTGTTGAGCTAAGGATACCTCAGAAAGTGCAAAAAGACCAGGAAACAAGTAAACATGCCTTCTGATGTACCACCTTCGGTCTATTTATAGTTTTTTGAAGTTGGTCTGCCAATAGCTCACCTACGCCATTCTAAACAGCTATATGTAGCCCAAGTCGGCTTGCCAACAACATAACTCTGTTGTTTCGAAAGGCTACTTGCAGGACGGTAGGGGTAAAAGGATAAAAACAACGTTGGGCGAGTGGACCATGAAATTCCACTTGCCTGGGGTGGCGAGTGCCTGATGAGGCTGACACTCGCCACCTCCTCAAGGGCAAGGGCGAGTGCGGGCATAGCCTACCCCACTAGCCTGCTATTGCCGAGAGTAAGGGGCGTGTGCGAGCCTGCTTGCTCCACTCTCCCCACACCTGCTCCACCCCTGTTGGGCTAGTTGGCAAGGTTATAGAGATCTTGCCTCCATTCCAACTCGCTTGGGACTTGGGCTGCACCAAAATGGCTAGACCGACTCCTGCTGACCCCACTCGCTGGATACGGGGTTATACACAATCCCCGCTCTTTGCGAGGTTTCCCCAAACTGAGAAAGAAACATCCAACCCTAAGAGATCAGTGAGTGGTTCAGCGAGCCCAAAGGAATCTTTTTTTGGTGGAATCAACAAGCGACTATATATATGAGCCCGCCTGCCTGGGTGACCTTTGCTATTCCCCCATTCTGATTTTACCGAGATACCTCTTTCCAAGGAGTTTCAAGAGAGGTTCAACCATGCCTGGGATCTCAACGCTACTTGTGCTGCCGAGCTAAGCCCTTGGCTTTTCAATCCCTCGCCGCGCGAGTCACCAAAACATCAACCCGCCAAAAAGGCCAAACTTGACCCCAAGGTTGGCGAGGCTGTTCATGCTGATCTGGTACCCACACCGAATCATGGACTTGCCTCCTCCTCCAAGCCAGCCTCTGAACCAAAAGGGAAGGGGGTTGATGACATCCCCGTTGATCACGATACCCGCCTAAGGTATGCGAGTACCCCTTCGGTGCGATTCAATTCCCCTCAGGCGGGTGTACAACCCCGTATCCGGCGAGCGGGGTCGCTAGGAACCAAGGGGGCAGAGCTCGACAGCCCCTAGCTCGCCCAGGTGAGTCCAGCTGGTCGCGTGCGAGTAGGGTCAGCCAGGCGCTCACTTACCGAGCTCGGCGTTCGTCAAACGGAGCTCGGCGATCGTCAAACGGAGCCCAGAGTTCGTCGACCCATGAGCCTTTTGTCGATTCCCAGGCCGCTCCCCGAGTCCCGACGGCTGAGCGAGCTCACATCTCACGAGCAGAGCAGTCTGGGCCCGTGCTCGCGCCCTTGCTGAGAAGAGAATGATGAGGGCTACTCGCCCATCGATCTCTGATTTATTTTTACCATTTTACCCCTATTGGCCTGCCCATAGCCTGCTAAAACAGCGGAGTAATGCTGTTGGCAAACCTGGTTGGCCTACACATAGCTGTTCAAAACAGTGGAGGTTGGCTATTTGCAGGCTATTTTCAGAAATCTATAAATAGGACCCAAGGGGAACCTCAGAAAGCACGCTTCCTATGCTCACTTGTTCCATGATCTTCTAGCGCTTTCTGAGGTAGCCTTAGCTCGACCTTTTGGCTAAGGAGGGGAAGCGCTTTAAGATCTTCCAGGTGTGTGGTGGGTCCTCCACGTCGAGCCCTTGGGTCAGTTCTTATTTGTTCTCTATCATTTTGCTTGCAGGAGAGAAGTAGGTATGCGATCACCCCTTCGTCAAGGGTGAACTCCACTAGACCGAATTTTCGGTTTCAACATTTTGGTGCGGTGAGCGTGGAAAGTGGTCAACACAGAAAATCTTCAGCAGGCTCGATGACTGGAGGACAAGGATCAGATATGTTGGACTCGCCACCCCCGCCGTCTCTGGCCATGGTGGGAATGTTCGAAGACTTCAGGCACGAGGTACTCATCCTCGTCAAGTTTGCACTCGGTGTGCGTGCCGAGTGCTCAACTCCAGCCACCCAAATCATTGTCGTCCCGTCTCTGGGCGAGGACGCTCCCGGCAGGCGAGCTGGGAAGGAGGTCACCGAGGAAGGAAGGGGATGCAAGCTCCCTGGGCGCGAGCTCTTCCCCGGCTCGGCAAGTGGAGGCCTCATTGGCGAGATGGGCGCGCGAGACGCTCCAGCTCGCCCGATAGGGGGAGGCAGCCCCTTTAGCAAGTTGGTTTCTTCTGCCCCAGTTCCAGAGGATTTCAGGGAGCTAGAGATGTCCTACTATACCGATAAGGGAGACCCGGTCCAGCACACCCAGTGGTTCGAGGACGTTGTTTCGATCAGGCAGATTTCTCATGGGTTCAAGTGTCGGCTCTTCGCCATCACCCTTAAGGAGAAGGCGAGGGAGTGGTTTCACCAGTTGCCGGCCAGCTCCATTTACTGCTTCGAGGACCTGCTGTAAGACCCCCCCTCCCCGGATCCCAAAACACGGCACGAAGAGGGAGTCTTATGCCCGGAACAGCCGCCTTGCGGTAGCATTAGCACACGGGCTAACCTGTACCACAAGACGCCTATTCCGCCGGCTACAACAATATCAATAATTCATGCCAACCCAACCAAATAAGTAAACCAAGAGAAGTCAAAATCCACACTAAGTATATAAAGTCCAAATACATCAATAAAGAGAAGCTAAAACATGCTTCTACTATATATCAGAGTACAGCTAAACATTGCCCCAAACGGGCTACATCAGAGTAATCAAAACTAACATCAGTAACAGACGGTATCGACGGCACCGTCACGTCAGGCCCTGTCGTCCTGGCCTGGCTGTCCTGCTGCGTAGTCTGCGGCTGCTCTACCTGCGGCGTGACCTCCTAAAAAGGAAGACGTAGCAACCGTTAGTCGAAACGACTAAGTGGTTTCACATCCGCTCCCCCGGCGACTCCTCGGCACCGGGCGGAGAAAAGGAACAAGAGTATAGTATATGTAACAAGTAAGCAAGTAAAGGAAGTACAAGCAGGTGGCATGGTACATGAGTATCAATGTATAACTAGCAGTTCTACAAAAGCTATCAAGGTATAATAACAAGTGTAAGAAAGCTACAGCAGGAAAGTAACTTAACTTATAAGAATGCCCATACAAACTTATAAGTTAAGGATCGGGTTACATAAAGTAAATCATCGTATAAGAGTGCCCATACAAACTTATACGATGAGGATCTTGTTGTGCAATGAAATGCTATGAATGCTATGCAATGACTCACCCATGCACACCCATGCAATTGCTATGTCGACACAGACTGTAGTTCCCACTTTTCGAGCAGGTAGCTAACCTCTCAGGCATCAGCCGCCGTGGCCAGGCGGTGACAGTAGAACGGGCACTTCTACTACTAGGCGGGTATCACACTACTTCACCTAGGCCTCCGTACGCCTCAACGCTAAGAACACAACAGCGGAGCCCATGCGTACTATGGCCCAGCGGGGTCTTGGGTAGATGTGCACCAAGAACACAGCCCGAACTGGCCTTGCGTGACCCGGAAGGGGCCTCGGAAGAAAGCACGAGGACACAGCCCAACCGTTCACATGGTCGGAGGGGCCTCGGGAAGTGAACACCGAGGACACAGCCCAAACCGACCAAGTCTAACTGCCAACTCCCGTCGGTGTGACGACTGGCGAGCCCGTAGACCTGCCACACTATCCTTAACCCGGGATTACGACACCGTGTGTCGACTCACACCACATGCAAACACCATATCAACACAACATGGAAGGGGCCTCGGAAGTAAACACGAGGGCACAACCCAACCATCCATCCGCACCTTATCTCAACACAACCAAACAAGTGGCGGTCAACACCGCACTTACGAACTTACACAATACTACCCGTAGGGAGACAACGCTCTAAGTATTGGTCCACTAGACTCATTTCATTAGTCAAACATATCCATGGCCATGGTCTATTCATCTATATGACTTCCCAAATGATGACAATGTAAAATAACGTAATGCGCATATAAGATCTATCACATCATCCTTTTTAGTAATATCATAACTTAAACATGAAGTGTACCATATTCAATCTTCCAATTCCTACCAGTTCAATTCTTTTAAACAAGTTTGTTTCACAATTTGGTAATATGAAATATGATTAATAAGATACTTCAATCACACAACAAATGATTAATCATAAGGGTTCATCCAAGGCAAGTATCTTGCATTAATAATTTCACCGAAACAAAATCCATTTTTCCATTAAGCCCAGAATTTAGGCGCAGGTTGAATCTGGTCAGCAACTTCGACCGGAGATTCCCGAGGCTACAGGAATCCGGTGAAGTCGTGTAACCCCTCGATGGAAAGGTATTTCCATGGACTACATCTTTCATATTCAGAGCTCAACCCAGATTTAACATTATCCTATTTGAAATCGGACTTGAAGTCCGCTGCGTACAGAACACAGTTTCTGCATGCAGGATTTATTAAACACCATTTTCGTTTGGATTTTCCCGTGGCTACAGACTTCGCTAGAAGTCGTGCAACCACTCGTTGGAAAGGTATTTTCAAGGGCTTCAACTTTCGTGTTTAGTCAAAAGCCCAGATCTGACCATAATACACTTAAAAATGGTCACGAAGTTCGCTGCGCGCAGAATACAGATTCTGCACGCATCTTAAGGCGGAATGAACGACATCGGTTCATCTTCCTCCTCAAGGCGATCTTCCAAAAATCATTCCAGAAAACCTCCTCCCTTATTCACCCTCAAGAGGCCAAAACCCTTCACGAAACCATCCCTTATCATCCATTGAAAAAGGGGCGTGGTTGAAGAGATCTAAAACCTAAGACACAAGTCTTAGCATGACCTTTCCTAGAAAACTCCTCCTCACCATCAAGACTCTCTTGAGTCGATGTCTCGCCTAGGAAAATAACTATAGATCTAGCACCAAGGGAGAGGGTAGGAAACTCACGTTGGCTCCAGCGGTACCACCATTTCTCGCCATGGATCGCGTAGTTCTCCTCGGCGGCATCTTCTCTTTCACGGCGATGGCGGATCTCCTTCGGTAGGACTTGCTCCTGCAGTTTTCCCTCTCACAGGGGTTCTCACTGGAAATAGGGGATGAAAAGAGCATGAAAACGGCTAGGGTTTTCTGTCCCTTATATAAATAAAATATGACACGGGTAGGGACACGGCCGTGTCCGTACCCGTGTCCCGCTTCCGCGAAACGGCCGTGGCGGTTTCCATGTCGATTCAATGCTTGACACGGGTAGGGACACGCCCGTGTCCCAACCCGTGTTCACATGACACGGCCGTGTGCCTGGCCGTGTCATTGGCCGTGTACTTCTCGGGTTGCATCTCGACACTTCTCGTCGAGCTCAACTCGACGCACACGGGTAGGGACACGGCCGTGTCACTACCCGTGTCCCTTGGTGTCGGCACAGCTCGACGATCTCGACACGGGTCGTCGAGCTCAACTCGACGCACACGGGTAGGCACACGGCCGTGTCCCTACCCGTGTCACTTCCTTTTTACACTGATTCTCCACTTCTCCACATGTGCAGTCCAATTCCCTGCACTCTCAGGACTCAAGTCAACCCTCCTGACTCAAAACACACACACTAGGGGGCTAGAGCGATTCGGGACGTTACAAATCCTATAAACAAAATAAAAGATTTCGTCCCCGAAATCAGGCTTAGGTTGTGGGGAGAAGTGTATAACAGGAAATTTAACATATGCTTTTAAATAAATTACCTTGAGCAAACAACTCCGGGTAGCGTTGCCGCATTAAATCCATTGGCTCCCAAGTGTACTCCTCCTTCCCATGATTCATCCATTGCACCTTCACTAAGGGAACACTTTTGCGGCGTAATGTTCTTGTCTCGCTGTCAACAATTCGTACCGGCTCTAGTCGCACAGTCCTATCTGATGCCACCGCACCATCAGTAGTGGGAATATACTGGTCGGGCCGCAACAGTGCTTTTCGAAGCGACGATACATGGAACACGTCGTGGAGATTTTCTAGTTCTGGTGGTAACTCCAACCGATAGGCCAACGGGCCAATCCTTTCCAATATAGTATAAGGCCCAACATACCTTGGGCTGAGCTTTTTCACTCCACGCACCCGCGAAACTCCATGCATCGGCCGAATCTTAAGGAACACTTTTTCGCCCACTTGGAACTCCACCATCCGGTGCTTTTTATTGTAATACTTCGCCTGTCGACTTTGAGCCTCCAACATGCGATCCCGTATCAATCTGACCGCCGCATCAGTATCATCTATGTATTCGTTTCCCAATGCCTTCGGATCTTCATCTTGTACCCAAGACAAGGGAGTCCTGCACCTTCTTCCGTAAAGGGCTTCATGGGGCGCCATGCCGATGCTCGCCTGATGGCTATTATTATAGGAGAATTCCACTAGTGGCAAGAGCCTTTCCCATGGCTCTCCTCTGTCCAACACACATAACCTCAATAAATCCTCCAGTGTTCTGATGGTCCGCTCTGACTGCCCGTCCGTCTGTGGATGAAATGCGGTACTAAAGGTTAGGCGTGAGCCCAAATACGCCTGTACCGCCTTCCACTCATTGGATGTAAACCGACCATCCCGATCTGAAACAATTGTCTTGGGCACGCCATGATACCGTACAAATTGCTCCACAAAAAGGCGTACCAAAGCATCCACGTGTGCTTCCTTCTTCATTGGAATGAACCGGGCCACCTTTGTCAGTCGATCCACAATAACCCATACTGAATCATTCCCGGAGCGGGAACGAGGTAACCCATGAACAAAGTCCATGGAGATATCCTCGAACTTCCATTCGGGGATGGGCAATGACTGCAACAAACCACCGGGACTCCTGCATTCAGCCTTCACTCTTTGGCAAGCTTCGCAATGTGTAACATAGTAGCGGACATCCTTCTTCATTCCCGGCCAACACATGGTCTTCCGCAGTCCGGCGTACATCTTAGCAATACCAGGGTGCACTGAATATTGAGAGGAATGTGCCTCTCTCAAGATATCCTCCCGAATTTTGCCGTCCTTGGGAATATAGAGTCGGCCACGAAAATAAATGAGGCCGTCTTTGAGTATGTACTCATCGGTGGTCCCATCTTCAATTGCCTTGATTGCCGGGGCCAAGGCCGCATCCATTCCTTGCTCCACCCGAATCCGGTCTCGGATATCACAAACTATGCTCATGTTGGCCAAATACTCCGCATACTCTGCCGAAGGATCCTTGAATACTAGAGTAATTTCCATCTCCTCGATCATCCGAGCCAACTCCATGCTCATCAGCCGAGACTCTGGGCTAGAGCCTGGCACTTTTCTACTTAAGGCATCGGCTACCGAGTTCGCCTTCCCGGGGTGGTAGTTCATGGTGAACTCGTAGTCGCATAGAAATTCCAACCACCGCCGTTGCCTCAGGTTCAACTCCTTCTGAGTGTGAACATACTTCAAGTTTTTGTGATCGGAAAAGATCTCACAGTGCACGCCATATAAATAATGCCTCCAGACTTTCAAAGCGAACACCACTGCTCCCAACTCCAAATCATGAACCGGGTAATTAATTTCATGTTTCTTTAACTGCCTTGAAGCATATGCGATCACGTGCCCATGCTGCATCAATACCGCTCCCATCCCTTGATATGAAGCGTCCGTGTAAACTTGAAATCCTTCCTTCCCCGACGGAAGTGCAAGGATGGGGGCGGAGGTAAGCCTATCCTTCAACTCTTGAAATGCTGCTTCACATTTAGGTGTCCACTCAAATGGCACACCCTTCTTCGTCAAGGAGGTAAGAGGAAGGGCAATCTTGGAGAATCCTTTCACGAACTTGCGGTAGTAGCCAGCAAGTCCAAGAAAGCTTCGTACATCGGCCGCCGACTTCAAGGGCGACCACTCCTTCACGGCCCGCACCTTAGCTGGGTCCACAGCTAATCCTGCCCCACTGATCACATGCCCCAAGAAGGCAACCTCCTTAAGCCAGAATTCACACTTGCTAAACTTGGCATACAAGGCATGCTCCTTCAATTTCTTCAAAACCAAGGTCAGGTGCTCGACATGCTCCTCCTCCGTCTTTGAGTAGACCAAGATGTCGTCGATGAAAACAATGACGAAGATGTCCAAATACGGTTCAAACACCTTGTTCATCAAGCTCATGAAGGCCGAAGGGGCATTTGTGAGCCCAAACGGCATTACTGTGAACTCATACAAACCATATCTCGAACTGAAGGCCGTTTTCTGGATGTCCCCTTCTTGTATCCTCAACTGATAGTATCCGGAGCGCAAATCCAATTTAGAAAACCAATGTGCTCCCACTAGTTGATCGAACAACTCATCGATCCGCGGTAGTGGATAAGTGTTCCGCACCGTCAACCGATTGAGTTCCCGATAATCTATGCACAATCGCAGTGTTCCATCCTTCTTCTTCACGAACAGCACAGGGGCTCCCCATGGTGATGAACTGGGGCGAACGAACCCTGAATCCACCAGTTCTTGCAATTGAACTCTAAACTCCGCGAGTTCTTTCGGAGCCATTCTGTACGGAGCCTTGGATACAGGCTTGGCACCTGGTACTAGATTGATCTGGAAGTCAACCTCTCTATGCGGAGGTAATCCTGGTAGCTTCTCAGGAAATACCTCAGGAAAATCCCGCACTACCCGTACATCCTTTAATTCCAACGCTGCTTCCTTCAACTCGAACCAGATCATGAAGACCTCATCCCCCTTCATATGAGCCTTTACAGCCTGAATAGAAGATAATATCATACGTGGCGCGAAGCCAATACCTTGGAAGATGACGTCAGAGTCTCCATGCCTCAAATAGATCCGCTTCTCCGCGCAGTCGATCCTCGCGAAGTGCCAGTCCAGCCATGCCATGCCCAAAATGATGTCAAACTCCGGCATCCTCAGAACCGTGGCCGGCGTATCAAAGGCCTTCCCATCAATAAATAACTCCAACTCGCACTTGGCGGTTGCGATCATCTCCGAGCCGTCCGGAAGGCGTACACGTCGGGCTATGCCGTGAAGTACTGTACACCCCCCAAGTCTTTTATGAAATCCTCGGACACAAAGGAGTGTGAGGCACCGGTATCGAACAGCGCATAGGCTGTCTTCCCGCCAATAATCACGGTGCCTAAGTACCAACAACCAAAACTTATTGCTAGTGGCTAGTAAGTTCTAATCAATTCAAGTTAGACCATGCAAATATGTAAATAAATTAAATCATACCTGCAATCACATCTTGTGGGTTCCGTTCCTGCGCCATGTCAAGCGCGTACACCTGATCCCTAGCAGGGTCGGGGTTACCTCTTGGCGGTCCTCGTCCTCGACCACGCATGTATCCCCACCCTCGTGGAGCTGCTGGAGGGAGAGCAGGAGGGAGAGCAAGAGGGGCGTTCCCATATAGCTGCGGGCAGAAACGCCGGATGTGGCCCGGCTGGTTGCATTCGAAGCACACCAGACCACGACGCCCTTCAGGTTGTTGAAATCGCTGAGGCTGTGGGGGTGGAGGCAACGCAGGCGGCTGCAGAACTGGATGCTCCACCCTATAGTTTCGGTGGACACGCCCTCCACCTCTTTGATAACCTCTTCCTCCTCTGAAGTCCCGTCTCCTTCTATTACTTGGGCCGGCTTCCATCACGTCCTCCGCAGGCCTCTTGCTACAACCCATGTGGTCTGCCTCCAATCTTTTCGCCATATCAATGATCTCCGCCAAGCTACCATCCGCTATAAACAAAAGGGACTGCCTTAGGGGATCTCGCAGCCCTTTATAGAAGCGCTTGGCATAACCTCTGTCATCCAACTCATAAGAGTCCGCAAACCTTGCGAGATGCTGGAATTCCCGCTGGTATTCCGTAACCGACTTTGATCCCTGCTTTAGTAGAAGGAACCTCTGCTCAAGCTCATCTCGGGCCGATGTAGGGATAAAGTGCTCCAAGAAAACCTCCGAGAATTCACTCCAACTTATCTCAGTGTAGATCCGGCCTTGGAAGGTAGAGCCCATGAGGGACTTCCACCACCTCTTCGCATGTAAGTCCAAGACGGACACTGCCAATGTTACTGCCATGTTGGCCGGGCAACGGATACCAGCCAACAACTCTTGTGTCGTGTCTAGCCATTCCTCTGTACGTACGGCTGACTCCGTCCCAAGGTAGACGGGAGGGGAGAGAGCTCGGAAGGTGCTCAGCCAGTTGGAGCTCGGGGCCTGTTGTTGCACCGGAGCCTGCTGTGCCTTAAAAGCATCAAGAATGGCGGTGAGTGTTTGCCCCAACTCAGACTGTTGGAACTGCGTGGGTATGGGAGGGGTAGGAGTACCCCTCATCGGCTCAACATGCAGTGGAACCTACACGTACACGACAAATTTGTGGTCAGGTTGGCTAAACTTAAGGTCAAAGTTGGACAAACTTAATGTGAATTACATATGGGCACACCACTGCTTCCGCTAAGTCAGTTTGTCCCCAAACTGACTAATCAAACGGGGGTGGCACCATTGTTGAATGACTTCGTAGTTGAGGATCGTGGCAAACTGATACCATTTGTAAGACCCCCCCTCCCCGGATCCCAAAACACGGCACGAAGAGGGAGTCTTATGCCCGGAACAGCCGCCTTGCGGTAGCATTAGCACACGGGCTAACCTGTACCACAAGACGCCTATTCCGCCGGCTACAACAATATCAATAATTCATGCCAACCCAACCAAATAAGTAAACCAAGAGAAGTCAAAATCCACACTAAGTATATAAAGTCCAAATACATCAATAAAGAGAAGCTAAAACATGCTTCTACTATATATCAGAGTACAGCTAAACATTGCCCCAAACGGGCTACATCAGAGTAATCAAAACTAACATCAGTAACAGACGGTATCGACGGCACCGTCACGTCAGGCCCTGTCGTCCTGGCCTGGCTGTCCTGCTGCGTAGTCTGCGGCTGCTCTACCTGCGGCGTGACCTCCTAAAAAGGAAGACGTAGCAACCGTTAGTCGAAACGACTAAGTGGTTTCACATCCGCTCCCCCGGCGACTCCTCGGCACCGGGCGGAGAAAAAGGAACAAGAGTATAGTATATGTAACAAGTAAGCAAGTAAAGGAAGTACAAGCAGGTGGCATGGTACATGAGTATCAATGTATAACTAGCAGTTCTACAAAAGCTATCAAGGTATAATAACAAGTGTAAGAAAGCTACAGCAGGAAAGTAACTTAACTTATAAGAATGCCCATACAAACTTATAAGTTAAGGATCGGGTTACATAAAGTAAATCATCGTATAAGAGTGCCCATACAAACTTATACGATGAGGATCTTGTTGTGCAATGAAATGCTATGAATGCTATGCAATGACTCACCCATGCACACCCATGCAATTGCTATGTCGACACAGACTGTAGTTCCCACTTTTCGAGCAGGTAGCTAACCTCTCAGGCATCAGCCGCCGTGGCCAGGCGGTGACAGTAGAACGGGCACTTCTACTACTAGGCGGGTATCACACTACTTCACCTAGGCCTCCGTACGCCTCAACGCTAAGAACACAACAGCGGAGCCCATGCGTACTATGGCCCAGCGGGGTCTTGGGTAGATGTGCACCAAGAACACAGCCCGAACTGGCCTTGCGTGACCCGGAAGGGGCCTCGGAAGAAAGCACGAGGACACAGCCCAACCGTTCACATGGTCGGAGGGGCCTCGGGAAGTGAACACCGAGGACACAGCCCAAACCGACCAAGTCTAACTGCCAACTCCCGTCGGTGTGACGACTGGCGAGCCCGTAGACCTGCCACACTATCCTTAACCCGGGATTACGACACCGTGTGTCGACTCACACCACATGCAAACACCATATCAACACAACATGGAAGGGGCCTCGGAAGTAAACACGAGGGCACAACCCAACCATCCATCCGCACCTTATCTCAACACAACCAAACAAGTGGCGGTCAACACCGCACTTACGAACTTACACAATACTACCCGTAGGGAGACAACGCTCTAAGTATTGGTCCACTAGACTCATTTCATTAGTCAAACATATCCATGGCCATGGTCTATTCATCTATATGACTTCCCAAATGATGACAATGTAAAATAACGTAATGCGCATATAAGATCTATCACATCATCCTTTTTAGTAATATCATAACTTAAACATGAAGTGTACCATATTCAATCTTCCAATTCCTACCAGTTCAATTCTTTTAAACAAGTTTGTTTCACAATTTGGTAATATGAAATATGATTAATAAGATACTTCAATCACACAACAAATGATTAATCATAAGGGTTCATCCAAGGCAAGTATCTTGCATTAATAATTTCACCGAAACAAAATCCATTTTTCCATTAAGCCCAGAATTTAGGCGCAGGTTGAATCTGGTCAGCAACTTCGACCGGAGATTCCCGAGGCTACAGGAATCCGGTGAAGTCGTGTAACCCCTCGATGGAAAGGTATTTCCATGGACTACATCTTTCATATTCAGAGCTCAACCCAGATTTAACATTATCCTATTTGAAATCGGACTTGAAGTCCGCTGCGTACAGAACACAGTTTCTGCATGCAGGATTTATTAAACACCATTTTCGTTTGGATTTTCCCGTGGCTACAGACTTCGCTAGAAGTCGTGCAACCACTCGTTGGAAAGGTATTTTCAAGGGCTTCAACTTTCGTGTTTAGTCAAAAGCCCAGATCTGACCATAATACACTTAAAAATGGTCACGAAGTTCGCTGCGCGCAGAATACAGATTCTGCACGCATCTTAAGGCGGAATGAACGACATCGGTTCATCTTCCTCCTCAAGGCGATCTTCCAAAAATCATTCCAGAAAACCTCCTCCCTTATTCACCCTCAAGAGGCCAAAACCCTTCACGAAACCATCCCTTATCATCCATTGAAAAAGGGGCGTGGTTGAAGAGATCTAAAACCTAAGACACAAGTCTTAGCATGACCTTTCCTAGAAAACTCCTCCTCACCATCAAGACTCTCTTGAGTCGATGTCTCGCCTAGGAAAATAACTATAGATCTAGCACCAAGGGAGAGGGTAGGAAACTCACGTTGGCTCCAGCGGTACCACCATTTCTCGCCATGGATCGCGTAGTTCTCCTCGGCGGCATCTTCTCTTTCACGGCGATGGCGGATCTCCTTCGGTAGGACTTGCTCCTGCAGTTTTCCCTCTCACAGGGGTTCTCACTGGAAATAGGGGATGAAAAGAGCATGAAAACGGCTAGGGTTTTCTGTCCCTTATATAAATAAAATATGACACGGGTAGGGACACGGCCGTGTCCGTACCCGTGTCCCGCTTCCGCGAAACGGCCGTGGCGGTTTCCATGTCGATTCAATGCTTGACACGGGTAGGGACACGCCCGTGTCCCAACCCGTGTTCACATGACACGGCCGTGTGCCTGGCCGTGTCATTGGCCGTGTACTTCTCGGGTTGCATCTCGACACTTCTCGTCGAGCTCAACTCGACGCACACGGGTAGGGACACGGCCGTGTCACTACCCGTGTCCCTTGGTGTCGGCACAGCTCGACGATCTCGACACGGGTCGTCGAGCTCAACTCGACGCACACGGGTAGGCACACGGCCGTGTCCCTACCCGTGTCACTTCCTTTTTACACTGATTCTCCACTTCTCCACATGTGCAGTCCAATTCCCTGCACTCTCAGGACTCAAGTCAACCCTCCTGACTCAAAACACACACACTAGGGGGCTAGAGCGATTCGGGACGTTACACCTGCGTCAGGGGTTCATGTTGAGGTTCATCACCTCGAAGAGAAGGAAGAAGGAGTCAGAATCCCTGTTCCACATCAAGCAGGGATTGAATGAGACGTTGGGGAGTTACGTCGATCGGTTCCAGGAAGATGTTACTAGGTCCAGGAGATGTCAGGCCATAGTCTGATGATGGCCTCCACCCTGGGGTTGCAGTAGGATTTATTCAGGATAGAGCTGAAGAGAGTGCCGCCCCTATCCTACGAGGAGCTGATGGAGAGGGTGGCAAGAGAAGTCGACGAGGAGGCATCGAATCCAGAGTTTGCCCGGAAGCTGGCCAGGTGGGCCACAGAGGAAGAGAAGGAGCCGAGAGGCGGAAGGGGCAGGAGGATAAGAGAACCGAGCCCCGGCAGAGGGAGCAGAGGCAGCTCTAGGTGTAGCAGCAGCCCAGGTGGGGGCGTTAGGAGCTAGACCGTTAGTTGGGCTGGAGGCCCGAGTGGCAAGAGCATGGGCCACAGAGAGGATATTAGGGAAGACACTGCCACTAGGGGGCCAGGATCAGTTCCACCCCCCGGGTTGGAGGCAGGTGCAGAGGCCTCCACTCCCCAATCAAGATTAGGCTATGGCCATATCCATGGGGGAGAGGAGGAGAGCAGCGCGGAGGAGGAGGAGGAGAGAAGTAAGGGAGGAGTTGCCCTACTACAATTTCCATCAAGAGGAAGGGCACGCTACGACAACGTGCCTGGAGTTCCTTGAGATGAGAGGGAACAGGGAGCAGCAAAAACAACATGGGCGCTAGGAGGTGACGATTGAGGTGGTCCTGCCTCGGGCGGAGGAGGATCGGTGTGAAGACCGGGTGGACATCGGGACCCGAGGAGGGATTGGAGTGATCCATGGGGGTGGGGGTTGAGGCCTCTCGGAGGGCGAGCCTCCACACCATGTACCGTCGGAGTGTTGGCACCACTTCCCAGACCCCACCCTCGAAAGAGAAGATTACCTTCTCGAGGAAAGATATGCCGGATCATGAGGATCCCTTCTGCAATGCATTGGTCATCCAGACGGTCATCGAGAATTTTACCGCCTCCCGGATCCTCATCGACAATGGAAGCTCTGTCAACGTCATCTTCAAAAATACGTTCGATGCGATGTAGGTGGAGGCAAGGAGGGTGCTGGCTTCGGATGTCCCCTTGTTTGGGTTCTTAGGGGAGAGGAAGGAGGTAGAAGGAGGAGTGGGCTCCATGTCTCCATAGGGGGGGGGGGGGGCAGTCCCGGAACTGTCGATTTGTCATCATGGATGCCCCCAACAGCTACAACGCAATCTTTTGGAGGCCCCTCATCAGCGCCTTCCGCTGCGTCCCCTCATCGTTTCATCAATGCCTGAAGTGTAATGCCAAGGGGATCCAGGTCCGGGTGCGGGGTGACCCCAAATTAGCAAGGGAGTGCTACATCACCGATGTAAACTCTATCTCTTAGCAAGAGGGGGGCCGAGGAGATGGAGCGGAGAATGGAGTCAGAGCAGGAGGCTGGCAGGGAGGAGATGGAGGTGGAGAGTTCCATCGAGGTGGAGGTGGTAGGAGAAGGCCAGGAGGAGTTGGCCGAAGCGATGGTCGTGGAGAGTGTAGAAGAGGAGGTTCTTGTCCCAGAGGAGAGGGACGTTGTAGAGTGGGGGGAGAAGTCTAGGCTGGAGGCTGCAGAATAGGTGGTGGAGATTGAGGTTCTCACCCGTGGAGGCAGGGTGGAGAAGGTTCGCGTCAGCGGAGGGCTGACCCCGGAAGCTCAGGGAAGGGTGTTGGCGTGCATCCAAAAGAATGTGGACATCTTCACATGGAGCGCCGCAGAGATTTCGGGGGTTAACGCGGACGTGGCTTGCCACGGCCTCAACCTGGACCCGGGAGCACGCTCTGTTAAGCAAAAGAAGAGGTCCATCGCGGACAAGCTGGCCGAGCTCATCAGAGAGGAGGTGGTCAAACTTCTCAAGGCCGGTTTTGTATCTGAAATACAATACCCCGGTTGGGCCTCCAATGTTGTTATGGTTTAAAAAGGGGACGGTCGGTGGCGTATGTGGGTTGATTTTTCCTTGCTTGATAAATAATGCCCTAAGGACTGTTATCCCTTGCCTCAGATCGCCGCGCTGGTTGACTAAGACGTCAGTTTTTCTGTAATGAGTTTTTAGATGCATTTTCATGTTACCACCAAATCAGGATGCACCCCCGGACATCAAGGACGTCTCATTCATCACGAGGTCGTCCGCGTCCTACCAAAAATGATGGACATGGTCTTTAATGAATAGAAGTGGAGGAAGTTGGAGGTGTACGTGGACGACCTCGTGATCAAGAGTTAGGACGTGGACTCTCACCTTTGGGACTTGGAAGAAACCTTCGCCACCCTGCACAAGTATAAGATGCGGTTGAACCCCCTGAAGTGCGTCTTCGGGGCCAGCAGGGGAAAGTTCTTGGGGCATCTCCTCACACCCGCAGGGGTCGAGCCAAATTCATATAAGGTCAAGGCTATCATGGAGTTGGGGTCACTGCAGAATTCTAAGGAGTTACAATGATTAACAGAGAAGCTGGCAGGATTGAGCCGGTTCCTTTCCCAGGCCAGAGAAATGTGCTCCCCCTTCTTCAAAACACTAGGGGGGACAAAAATTTGAGTGGACCAGGGAGTGCGAGGAGGCATTCCAAGCTCTCAAGATGCAGTTGACGTATGCTTTGTTGCTCCAAGGGCCGAAAGAGGGGGAGGACCTATTTTTGTATCTCGTGGTCGGAGCAGAGGCCTTGAGCTCTGTCCTAGTTCGCAAAGAGGGGAAGAGACAGCTCCCCATATACTATGTGAGTCGGGTCCTGAGGAAGGCCGAACTCCGATATCCAATCTTGGAGAAGCTGGCCATTGCCCTGATCGTCTCGGCCCGAAGGCTGCAACCCTACTTCCAGGCACACTCCATCCGAGTGGTGACTGACAATTGAAAGATAATAGTTGTCAACCTAAATCACCTAGAGGGGGGTGAATAGGTGAGTTGTGCATCTTTTTGCGGAATAAAAAAAAATCTCAACGAACGCACAGAACTATCTACCAAACAAGCCAACACAGACAAGGCAAGATTTATAGTGGTTCCCCAATCTTGGGTACATCCACTTTCCCTCACCGATCTAGAAATATACTAGACTCGGCTACTCCACTATCTCGGATTGGAAAACAATCCTACCCTCGGAACAAGGTTCCTACAAACTCGATCCACAAACGGATCTACACTCGGAAGACAAAACTTCCTACAATCTCGGAGCTGAACACTCCTACACTCGGAGAAGTCTTCTCCTACAATAATGAAATACAGCAGTACAAAAATACAAACAGTAAAATATCTGGTTCAGATCTGCAACAGAAAATCAGAAAAATCCATCTTCTAGGCGTGCGGCTTTATCAGAATATTGAAGAAGAATTTCGACAAGATCAGATCTGGAACTTCTCGACTTTACACGATCGAAAGAGTAGATGAATCGTTGAGCGGAGATCTCAATCTGTAGAGTCTTCTTAATCTGATCCTCTGAAAAGAAGAAACCCTAGCCGATCGGAATTTAGCGATGGCAGCGGCGGCGAGTTTCCGGTTCTTGTAGAGAGAGAGAGGAGATAGAATTCTTTTGGAAAGAGACGACTGCAAAACTTAGAATAATTTTCTTTTTGAAAACTTAGGGTTTGTCAGTTTGACAAGACCTTTTATAGGAGACAAGAAGATTAGACTTAAATGATTCATAAAAAGATGGACACGTGGACCAATCACGTAAGAGTTTAGGAATAAGACCATTAGGTCTGGACTTAAGGAATTTTTGAAAATGGTCAAAGTTACTCGAGTCAAGCAGGATTACTCAAGTATATGCTTAAGTAATCCTGCTTAAGCCACAGTCTAGCCACTACTAGAAAATAGACCTTTGGCCAGAGCAAATTTCCCTGGAAAAAAGTCCAAAACCGTGGCTAAAAAGCTTTAGCCATGGTCTAGCCACAAGAAAAATCCGTGGCTAAAGTCGGCGTGGCTAAAAATTTTAAGCCACAAATTAGCCGTAGCAAATAGTATTAGCCATGAAGAAAAACTACCGTGGCAAATAAGCCAACTATTAGCCACGGTATTAAACCCTGGCTAAAAGTGAACTCATTATTTTTAAAAAATTATTTGCCATAGTTACAAGCCGTGGCAAATACTAATTTATGTTTTTTTAAAAAAAATTACATTCAAAATACTCTAGATCTCTTGAAATTCCAACTTCCAATTATAAATGAATCAATAAACAAGTCTTATGTCATGAATTGTATAACCAACAAAGTAAAGATCAAATCTTGTCGGGAGAGAAATAGCAGTGATTGGGTGCTTAATGAAGTTGGGGACATAAACTTGACAATATTAGTCTCAGATCTTAAATCATGTCTTGCATCATTGTCTACAAGAGATAACTAATATGGTAAGAAGTTTTGCACCTGTAAAAAATGATGTAAAATAAAAGCGCACACTAGCGTACATTCTATTAGCCTTGGAGCATGTTATTTAATGACAGTAGAAAACTAAGTAGAAATAACAAAATAAAACTGATTGAAGATCCAGCTTATTTGCACAGCCTATTGCAAGAGCTCCACCAGATCCACCTTCACCAATAACAACTGCAACTATTGGCACCTTCAAGCCAAACATAGTCCTCAGGTTGTAGGCGATTGCTTCTCCTTGCATGCGGGTAGACAAGCAGAATAAACTCATGTTATTAAATTTGAGTGAAATATAATGAGTTCAATCACTCAAAATGCTACAGATTGGGCACTTACGCACCAGGTGTATCAATAAATGTAATAATGGGAAATCCATGGTGAACAGCATATTTCATCATACGCAAGGCATTCTAATACCTTTGCAGAACATTCTAATGTCAAATGAGCTCCATACCAATACTACATTTTATAAGCAAAAAAACATGCACATTAATAGTGGTGTCGATATTAGAGAAGGATTTATAAAATGTAACATATCATTCATAAGATAGCCAGATAGGTCACATTTGGAAAGAATAAAAGCATATTGTGAATTCTTTTATGTTCTTTTCTAATCCAGTGGTTATCAAAACAAGATAATGGTAACTGCTTAGACATATTCACTCTTAAGGACAGTCCTCATATCTTCTTACCCATGTGGGGTTGGCATTGCAAAATTCCGAAAAATGTTTTCTTTGGTATTCCTCCCTTTCTGTTGGCCAATAAACATATAAGTTTTTCCATCAATACTTCCAAGACCAGTAACCATGGCTGGATCATCGTAACCTGTGTGATCACCATGAAGCTCCACCCACTAAAAACATAAAAAACAAATAGAATAGGCAAAGAATGAGCTTAAGTATAATAAACTCTCTGTATCTATAGAGACATCTTAAGCAATTCTTGTTCTATTATTTGCTGCAGATTTCCTCGAGAAACCTGTCACAAGAAGAGCTCGGGAATGTTTGGCAGCATGTTGTTCTCAGGGTCAGTATTTTTGCAGTTTATTTAATTTTATTTTTCATAGACAACTAATGTGAATGTTCCATGTGCAATAGAACTTTAAATGGCAGTCAAGGTGGGTTATTTCACCTCAAGATCAGTGAAAACCAACACAAACGAACATAAAAATTAATTAAGATTTCATCAGAAATTCTGGACATGGAGCAAGCGCATGAAGCAAAACATGTAATGGACAAGGAGAGTGATATATTTTCACCAGCACCTTCAACCCCTCAGTTGTTTAATGGATAGTGCCATGTAGAAGCTGAAAAATTAATCCATTATGAGGCAAAATTCGATGACAATACAGACAATAACTACATCACCGGCCGAATGCATAGTTACAGAGATATGAATGCAGCCGAGGCTTCAAAAAATGATGAGTGTGATAAAGAAATGGATTTGAGTGCAGAGAGCCCGAATTATGATTTTGAAAACATGAAGAAGAAGAAGAAGAAATCATCTGCCCATAGCTGTTCTTGCTTGAACAGCAAAAGAGGAAGCAGGGGAAATTCGAAGGTTACTAGTTTAGTTAAGACTTGAAAAAACAATTTTTCTTCTAAAAACTTCTTGCACTCAGTTTTAGATCTTGACAACGCAGGTAGATTGGATGCGGGAGTTGCACAGAAACTTTGTTAAGGCTGTTGAACGACTTGGTATCGATCAAGACATCCACTCAAAAATTCTTGAGTTGATGAAGGTTGAAGGCCTGACAAGGCATAATGTGGCTAGCCAAGAAATACGAAGCAAAAGAACTTGAAAATGAGAGGAAGAGAAATCACACAAAAAGTGGAGAGATTCGTTACCCAAGTTCACTCAATGATGCAGTGGAAAATCTCTCTCCATGAGATCCGTCGGAATCACACCGGAATGGGAGTTAGGATGCACGAGCCCACCGGAATCACACCACGAGAGAACGGCAGTGGAGCGGTTGTCGTCGTCGGGCGAGCAGAAGGCGTCCACCGGAGCTGGCGGCGAGCTATTCCCACAAGGGGTGTGGCGGCTCCTAGTCGCCCGAACCCTAGGGGAAGCTGTTCACGGGATTCTCAAAATGAAACCTGCTTTTCAATTCTCCCCATAGCCTTTAAAAAGTTTACATTAAATAAAAAAATTAATAATCAGCACTTAATTAACTTACAATTAAAACATTTAATGAAAACTAAAAACTATTAAAACTAAAATTGCTAAAATATTAATTTAAGTAGCATTTGTAAACTCCATCCAAAAGCTAAGCGGTCGTGCGTGGCCGCGAGCGGAGGTTGTAGCGATGTTTGCGATTGCGGCGAGCTTCCTCAAAATTGTGCGGGACGGCTCCATCTTCATCAATAAACATGAAATTAATCATTAAACATTAACAGTAAACCAAAATTTGAAATCTCCATTAGATATGGTCATCCTCGATCTTATGCGGCCGCACGTGGCCGTGCACGGAGGTCTTCACGAACATGATCATAGTGGTGGAACTCTTCATGAATAATATCGTGGTGGTGGGAATCTTCAGGATCACGGTCGTGGCGGCAAAGCATCCGCGAACGTAGGTGGTAGCGGTGGAGATCTTCGCTATCAAGACTGCGACGGCGAATGTCTTCAAACATGGGCGGGTCGGCGCCATCACAAGGGAAGGAGAATGGTCGGCAAACTTGCAGCTGGGGGAATCATCAGTTGGTCGACTGCTGCAGATAGGAACAAACTCGGTGAAGACGGCCGATAAGGCGGGATTTTGAGCTCATGTGTTGGTCATCCGGTACCGGAAGTCGAAAGGGTTTCGGGACGGGAGGGAGGAAATGCTGTCGGGACGGGAGGGAGAAAGAAATCAAAGAGGCGCGAGAGAGTAAGCGCGGGATCGAGCGGGAAATGAAAAAGTGTGACAAATTTTAGGTCAATAATCTCTTTTTGCCATGAATATTATTTTTCATGGCTAATAGATATGTATTAGCCACACTATTAAAAACCATGGCTATAAACTAACTATTAACCAAGGTTTTTTCAATCGTGGTTAATATCAGTGTATTAGCCACGATTTTTATTCCCTGGCCAAAAAAAGTGTAGTCAATACTCATTTTTCTAGTAGTGTGCTGCACTACTCGAGTAGGTAGAAGGGACTACTCGAGTATATGAGAAAAAATACTCGGGAGAAAAAGAAATCATTACTCGAGTACATGGAGTCAACTACTCGAGTAAATAAGAATAAGAGGGACTCAGTTACTCGAGTAACAAAAATGACTTAAACGAATACTTAAGTACTTACACGAGAGGTGGAGTATATTACTCGAGCTCAAGAAGTACTACTCGAGTATATGAAAATGAACTACTCGAGTATATCAAAAACTACTCGAGACAAACACTTAGAAAAATTCTGGAACAGGAAAAACTGAACTACTCGAGTATGTAACATGGACTACTCGAGACAGAATGATCTACTCGAGTATATAACATGAACTACTCGAGTAATTCACTTAGTGAAATTTTTCTGGAAGAGAATTCTGGGTTACACGAGTAAAAGCATTTGAATACTCGAGTAGTAGATGAACTACTCGAGTATATGAGTTAGACTACTCGAGTAACTAGAAACTACACGAGAGTCAGAATACCATTAACTCGAGATAGAAGATAGAATTACTCGAGTATATATAATATAACTCGAGTATTTCACTTAGACAAATTTGAGAAGAGAAAAGCTGGAAACTCGAGAGATAAGAGGAAATTACTCGAGTATACAAGATAAATTACTCGAGAGACATAATTGGATGACTCGAGTACATCTTAACTACTCGAGTAAGTGAATTACTACTCGAGTATAAACTCAGTAACTTACTCGAGTAAATAAGAAGGTACTCGAGTACTTTACTTGGGAAATATTTTCCTGACAGATTTTCTTCTTCTAAGGGAAATCAGCATCAAGCCTTTTCTCATAGTCCTTGAGCTTCAATATGAAGTATATCCCAATAGAAAGGCTACACATGAGTCAACACTTTGTAACACACAATGAGGGATTACATTGTATGGTACTGTGTTTGGTGACCCATTGTGGACTGACATTGGTCTACACTTCCCATTAGAATCCTGCAAACACATAACTCAAACCAAGCATTAAATACAACTTAATTCATCTTACTTCAAGGGTGACTTCATCAAATCTGGGTTAGTGTGGATACAAAACCCAACAATCTCCCCCTATTTGTAGAAGTCAGAACCCTTTACACTAAGGTAAATTATAGACATAAAAAGAATGCTAAGTAATCAAGTAGTGTAAGCAAACAAGGAACTATGAAAAAGATAATAAGATCCAAAACTTTGAATTATATAAATATGATTATCCAGAAATATCATTAACAACTAAAATCCATTTCCATAGCTCATGAGACTTTTGGGCTAGCTCTGATGATGTTGCTTGTCTTGTTTCTCTTGCTGTCTTCTCTGATAGTTGTAGGGTTTAGGATAATATTTGGGTGGTCTGGGAGGAGCAGCTGGATTATTTCTTCCATATTCTCTGTCATAGATTCTCCTTTTGGTCAGGGACTTCTCATACAACTCCCATTCATGAGAACTGTAGTGAATGTTTCTGCTTTCATGGAAGTACAGAACTAACTTGAGAGTTTCCAGGATGAGAGACTTGGAAGTAGGAGACCAGACCTCAGCATGTTCAGTAGCTTTAGCTGGAACAGACTTGCTAGCAGAAGGACCTTCACCATATTTCATTTTCTTCTTGTAAGTCAGTATCTCAAGAGGGGCTTTGAGAAAGATATCAGCAGGATCATCTTCCCAACCCTGAGCATATGAATCTGGAGGAGCAACAGAATCACCAGGCCTTGGAGAGAATGTGGGTTGCAGAGGAGGAGCAGGAGCAGGAGCATCAGCAGCAGCTAGTGTATTTAGGTGATGAAGAATAATGTTAGGATCAGCAGCAAATTCTGGCAGAATCTGGTTGTGCATCCAAACAGCAGTATCATAAGTGTGAAATTTGACACTCTATATCTGAGCTAGAACATCATCATGAATCTCTTTAACTTTGGCTTCTCATATTTCTTTCTGGATGTCATCAGATTTTTCTAAATATTCTTTTACCAACTTCTCCCCCTTTCTGACTTCAACAGATAGAAGGGAGATGACATCATCTTTGAAAATTCGAACTTCTTCACATATCTTAATTTTGGTTGTTTCAGCCCTTTTGTCCAGTTCCATTTGATTGTTGGCAAGAGTCAGGCCTTGCTCCATAACTTGTACAACACTGGTAATGGTGTGGTCTAAAGCTTTACCACCAATCTGGAAGAGATGTTTGAGCTGATCAGTTTTGTGCTGGATCTCAGCAAAACCTCTGCTCATCTCAGTTTCTAGAGCAGTAACTTTGTCTGTGACAGTCTTGAGACAAGTATCAAAGTATGTTTTCTGGTTCTGAAGAAGAAGTACAATCTGATTCATCAAGTCTGTGGAGGCAGGAGCTGGAGCAGCAGTAGGAGCAGAAGTTGATGGAGCAGAGCGAATGGGAGGAGCCACCTATGTAGCAATTTCAGAGAGAGTGACTGAGCTCTGAGCTCTAGTAGTGGGTATCATGGCATCCTCTTCATTCATAATCTAAGGGATAGTAAAATCAAAATTTCTGAGAGGAGCTCAGCTGGCTCAGGTGAGGGCTCATCAGAAATGAGAATTATTTCTTGTTGGGTATATTGGTTTAAATGTACCTGATTTGAAGAAGCCTCACCCAACTCAATGATATACATCAAAATGTATTTGATGTATTTTGAGTTACTTGTGCAGGTTAAGTATTTTCAGGACTGAAGCAAAAATTTCTAAGTCCATGTGTCGACACTCAGAGGGAAAGTGTCGACACTTAAGAAGACTTGTGTCGACACCCAGGAAAGAAGTGTCGACACTTGGAGTCATTGTGTCGACACCAGGGATGCTGAGTCGACACCAGACAGAAAGTGTCGACACAAGGAGCTGTGTCGACACTCAATGAAGAAAGTACAGTAAAGCAGTGTCGACACTTAACAGCAGTGTCGACACCAAGAAGAACTGTGTCTACACCAAAAAGTGTCGACACTTGGAGCTGTGTTGACACTCAGCAAAAGTCAGCAGAGACTAAGTAAAAGTGTCGACACTCAGAATAATGGGTCGACACTCAACAGAAGAGTCAGCACTTGAAGTAAGTGTCGACACCAAGAATAATGTGTCGACACTCAGCTGAAGACTCAACACTTGAAGAAAGTGTCGACACATGGAGCTGTGTCGACACTTAACAAAGAACAGCAAGATCAACAAAATATTCTAAGTACAAGTGTCGACACTAAGACTATGTGTCGACACTCAGCTGAAGTCTCAACAGAAGAATCAAGTGTCGACACAAGGAGCTGTGTCGACACTCAGCAAGTATCAACATTGAAGACTATGTGTCGACACCAAGAAGTAGGGTCGACACTTAACAGATTCAACACAAGAAGTTGTGTCGACACAAAGGAGATATGTCGACACTTAGAAGAATTCAGCAAAAGATAGAAGATCAAGTACTTGTGTCGACACTCAATTTCAGTGTCGACACATGCAGAAGAAACTATGTCGAGACATAGAATCTACAACACAAGGAGTTGTGTCGACACCTTGTAGACTTGTGACGACACTTACACAACTTGTGTCGACACTTGGTCTATAAGTGTCGACACTTGGTCTATAAGTGTCGACACTTAAAGACAGAAAGTCTCGACACTTTCAGACAGTTAGAGAACTTTCAAGAATTGACTGGATGACTTGACAGCTGCCGTTCCAGCCGGTCTACAGCACCTGTCAGAGATGTCAGAATTCAGTTATGTACCGGACCAGCCGGTTACCATGAAGAAGGCCTATAAATAGGCTCATACAGTCTACAGAAGTTGTTGTTGAAGTTATTCAAAAAGTGGTTCACAGAGTTGTTCAAGTTATTGATCAAGTATCAAAACAAGAAGATCTAGTTGTCCAAGTGCAGATCTAAGAAGTTGGAGAGAGAGGGCTCCATCCAATAAATCAGCCGTTGGAACTAGGCTGAGAAGAAGGGTTCAGATATATTCTGGATCTTAAGAAGCAGAGGTCAAGGATCAACTGCAGAAGGAGTCAATCTAATTGAGTTCTACTTTCAAGAAGCTTTGAAGAAAGCTAAGTCAGATTGAATCCAGCTGAGTTCTTCCAAGAACTCATCAAGAAACTCTCAACTCCCCTCTCTTATTTCTGAGTTGCTGAGTTATCATTTGTAAATTCATTTTTATCTTGTAGGATCCTTTGGATCTGAGTGTTTGTAAGCCTGTAATAATAAAGGCTGAGGGTAGGGCTTGAGAGCCTCAGTGTAGGAGATTCAAATCTCTGAGTGTAGGCCTTGGTGGCTGAGTGTAGGCCTTGTTGGCTGAGTGTAGGCCTTTGTGGCTGAGTGTAGGCTTTGTGAAAAAGCTGAGTTGTAGGGCCTTGGGCCTGAGGTGTAGGAACCAGTTTGGGTTCTGAGATAGTGGAGAAGTTTGGCCGAATCTAGTACACTGCTAGATAGGCGAAGGGGGAAAGTGGATGTACCCAAAGATTGGGGAACCACTATAAAACTCTGTGTCTGCTGTGATTGTGATTTGCTGTGTATGCTGTGTGATTGCTGTGTAAAAGTAGATTAGATTCTGTGTTTATAACTGATTGCTGCCATTAAAGTTAAAAAGAATTTGGTCACCTATTCACCCCCCCTCTAGGTGTTTAGGTATTATATCTTTCAAGTGGTATCAGAGGGAGGTTCCTCAAAAATGACTAACATTCTGAGGAGATCCTGATTGGCAGATTCAGTCTAAGTCAAATTACAGATTCAAGAAAATCAAGAACCATGGGTTCCTCTGAGAATCACAAGGAATTGGGATCCATGAAATTACCTCTATGCAGGAAAGAGATATTTGGGATCTGGAAGGAAAGGGTAAGGCTGTTTATGGAAGCCTCAGACCCTAGGATATACATCACAGTAAAGGAAGGGCCTTATGTGCCCATGAAGATATCAGTTCTAGATGCAAATCAGAGAACACCAAAGGATTTCTCTGAAATGACTAAAGATGAGATTGTCCTAGCCACCATGGACAAAAGGGCACAAAACATTATAGTGAGTGTCATAGATGATACAACTTTTCAGAATCTAATACACTGTAAGACAGCCAAAGAGACTTGGGATACTCTTATTGTGTATATGGAGGGTTCTGAAGAAGTTAGGCAAGATAGAAAATCCTTGCTAAATCAAGAGTATGAAAGTTTTAGACAAGGAAAGGGTGATAGCATAACTGAGTGCTATAAGAAGTTCTATAGGATAGTGAATGAACTCATGTCTTATGCAAGAGAGTTCAGTAATTATGAACTCAATGACAAGTTTCTAAGGTCCCTAACTAAAGATTGGGACACAAAGATCTGTGCCATTAGAGAAATGGCTAAGTTGGGAGAAATTCCTCCACCTACATTGTTTGGCAAATTGTTGTCATATGAAATGCAGTTGACAGTGAGGAAAGAGGAGGAGAAATCAACAAGAAATGAACACAAGGAAAGAACTGTAGCTTTCAAGACAGAAGCCCCCAGAAAGTACAGGAATAAGTCACCAACTCCACCTCCAAAGGTTGCTGAATCAGAGTCAGATGAGTCAGTCAGCACAAAATCTGATAGCAGTGAAAGTGATGAAGACTTTGTTGCCTTCACTAGACATTTTCAGAAATTCTTGAAAAAGAAACAGTGGAGGACAAGGCCTTCTACTTCAAAAGGAAAAGAAGACTTCAATCAGAACAAAAAGTCTTCAAAGAAGGACAGGAAGAGGACTAAATCTAGCAAGTCAACTGTTTCAAAAATAGTGTGTTATTACTGCAATAGGCAAGACCATGTTGTTGCAGATTGTCCTGAAAAGAGAAAAGAGTCTAGTGATAAGAAGAAGACTCATTTTAAAGGCAAGAAAGAAAAGTCTTTTGTTGCCAAGAAGGAGAAGACTCTATCAGATATCTCTTCTTCAGAAACTGAGTCTGATGTTGAGGCATACATAGTGTTGTTTGCTGAAGAAGAAGAAGAAGAATTCATGCAGATTATGGAGTCTATATATGAACAAGAAGACAGTCAATGCCAAGGGCTAATGGCTTTGACAGAGAGTGACAAAATCCTGGAGCAGCCAGAACCCAGTAAGGTACAAAGTTCAACTTTAAGTTCAGTTTCTTATTCCAGCACAGAATCAGATTCATCATCATCAAGTGATGAGAGTGTATCTGAGTCTGAGGATGATTTTCATCAGCTGATAGATGAATATAAAGTGCTGTTGCAAGCTTATAAGAAGAGCAAGTCCCTAGCCAAAAGTCAGGCTAAGGAAATTGCTGATCTCAAAGCTGCTGCAACAGATTCTGAGAAGCTATTTGATCAAAAGCTTAATGAGATAGCCAGACTGAAACACATAACAGTGATTCAGATGGGGACTATCACCTATAAGAATGATCAAATCAAGAGTCTGGAGATTAATCTTCAGAAGGAGAGAGAGCTTGTTGCTAGGTTTTTTAAACCTAAGTCAGTGTTACCCATAATTGATGAATTTGTTCATCACAAGGGTAAAGCTGGACTGGGATTTACTAGACCTGCAAGGACTGAGCAGTCCAAGTCCAAGTCCAAGGGCAAAGCCCCAACATTCAACAAGTCTGCTGTAGATAAGACAGCAAAGACAGTACCTAAGCAAAGGTACAATAAGTTTGAATGTTGGTGCTGTGGCAAGGTTGACCACTTTGCAATGGACTGTTGGCACAATGCTAGTGCCAAAGTGAGTAGCAAATTACCTGTTGGAAAGCCAGTAGGTAGTTTTGTCAAGTTGCAAACTAACAAGTACCAAGGACCCAAGAATTCTTTGGGTTGTAAGGTTCATTAATCTGTTTTGCAGGTGAGTCCAAGTGGCCATACCCCAACATGGTACTTGGACAGTGGATGTTCCAGACATATGACTGGAACTAGAGGATTACTAAGGGACTACATTCCAATAAAAGATGGTCCAAAAGTAACCTTTGGTGGTTCTGAAAAAGGAATCATCAAAGGATTTGGTAACATTTCTAGCAACTTGGTTACCATTACTCAAGTGGCTTATGTTAAAGGGTTGAAACACAACCTAATAAGTATAAGTCAATTAAGTGATGTAGGGTATGACATCTCATTTGTTAAGAATGGTTGTCATATCAAGAGGTCAAGTGATCAAGAGATCATTTTGACTGGTTATAGGAAAAAGAATGTCTATTGCTTAGACATTATGGTTGAGAACAATGGTTCTCAAGTGTGTCTTGTAGCTGATGAGACAGTCTCTCATTGTGTCAAATGGCACAAGAGGCTAGCTCATCTAAATTACAAGACACTTGGCAAACTCTTTAGCAAAGAGTTAGTGAGGAATGGTCCTCAAGTTAAGTGTGTTAAAGTTGGTATTTGCTCAGCTTGTCAAAAGGGCAAGCAGACTAAATCCACCTTTACAAGCATAGAAAACAAAGATGCTGTGAGGTGTTTATACCTCTTGCATATGGATCTTTTTGGTCCAATGCCAGTTCATAGCCTAGGTAGGAAGGTCTATACCTTTGTAGTTGTAGATGACTACTCAAGGTTTTCCTGGGTGTTCTTCTTAAGACAGAAATCTGAAACACCTAGTGTCTTCCATAACTTTGTCAAGCAAATTCAGAATGAACTAGACAGTACAGTGGTCAAGATTAGAAGTGATCATGTTACTGAATTTCAGTCTGATAGCATGACAAAACTATGTGAAGAATTTGGGATATTTCAAGAATTCTCTTCACCTAGAACACCTCAGCAAAATGGCATTGTTGAGAGGAAGAATAGGACCTTGATAGAGGCTGGTAGGACCCTATTAAGTGATACATCACTGCCAGAATATTTCTGGGCTGAAGCAGTTAACACTGCATGCCATGTTATAAATAGGGTTACCATCACTAAAGGCCTCAACAAGACCCCCTATGAGGTTGTGAAAGGCAGGAAACTAAAGCTATTCTACTTCAGGATCTTTGGTTGCAAATGCTTCATACTTAACAATGGGAAGTCTTACTTGACAAAGTTTGCTGCCAAGTCCCAAGAGGGAATTTTTGTTGGGTACAGCAATAAAAGTAAGGCTTATAGAGTCTACAACTTGTCTACACAAGTTGTAGAAGAATCTGTACATGTAGTTTTTGATGAGACTAAACGTATTAACAATGAGTTGTCTAGTAGTGTATGCAGCCTCACAGGTTTAACAAAGAAGATGGACAAGCTTACTATAGAAGAAATACCTGCTGCAAGACAGCAAGTAGAAGACAGTGGCTCTTGTCCAGGGGGAGAACTACATGTACCAAATGCAGAAGAAGTTCAAGGAGTACAGCAAGATGATGAAACTGAAGAGGTTCAACCAGAAGTCAGGATGCCTCCAGCCAATAGGCATCTTAGAGATCATCCAGTTGAGCAGATTATTGGAGATCCAAGACAAGGGGTACAAACAAGGAGCAGAAACCTGAATGCAGCAGTCTACTCCAGTTTTCTATCTCAAGTTGAACCTAAGAAGTTTGAAGAAGCCATACTAGATCCACAATGGACTGAAGCAATGCAAGAAGAGCTTAATCAGTTCAAGAGGTGCAAGGTCTGAGAACTTGTTCCTAAACCTAAAGACCACAATATAATAGGAACCAAGTGGATCTACAGGAATAAGATGGATGAACAAGGGGTCATCATTAAGAATAAAGCAAGATTGCTTGCTAAAGGATATAGGCAAGAACAAGGTATTGACTTTGATCAAACCTTTGCTCCAGTAGCCAGACTGGAAGCCATAAGGATGTTCTTGGCCTATGCAACCTATCAAAGATTCAAGGTTTACCAAATGGATGTCAAGTCAGCATTCCTGAATGGTAATCTTAAAGAGGAAGTCTATGTGGAACAGCCTTCAAGTTTTGCTGATTCAACTCTACCTCATCATGTCTATAGACTTAGGAAAGCTTTATATGGGTTAAAGCAAGCCCCTAGGGCTTGGTATGAAACCCTATCTAGTTTCCTCATTAAGAACAAGTTCTCAAGGGGGAAAATAGATAAGACTCTATTCCTTAGGGAATCTAGAGGCAAAGTTATACTAGTCCAAATATATGTAGATGACATTATATTTGGCTCTACTGAAAGCAGCCTTTGCAAAAAGTTTGCAAAACTTATGCAAGGTCAATTTGAGATGAGTAGTATGGGAGAGCTGAAGTTTTTCTTGGGTCTCCAAGTTAAACAGACTGAAAGTGGTTTATCCATATGTCAGTCCAAGTTCACCCTAGAACTCATAAGGAAGTATGGTATGGATTCATCCAGTACCATGAAGACTCCAATGGGGTCAAGTATGTCTCTTAGCAAGGATGATGCAGGGAAACCTGTAGATGAAACCTTGTATAGAGGGATAGTTGGCTCCCTATTATACCTGACTGCAAGTAGACCAGATATCATGTATGCTACATGTGTCTGTGTTAGGTATCAAGCCTGCCCTAAAGAGTCTCATTTGACAGCAGTCAAAAGAATATTGAGATATCTAAAGGGCACTCCCTATCTAGGCCTCTGGTACCCTAGGAATGAGAATTTTGAACTAACAGGTTATTCAGATACAGACTTTGCAGGATGCAAAGACGATAGAAAAAGCACTACTGGAACCTGTCAATTCCTAGGTGGGAGACTAATTTCATGGAGTAGCAAAAAGCAAACAAGTGTGGCTATCTCCACTGCAGAGTCAGAGTATGTGGCTGCAGGAAGTTGCTGTGCTCAACTTCTGTGGATACAGCATCAGCTAGAGGACTATGGATTTCAGATAAGTAGAACTCCACTCTTTTGTGATTCTACAAGTGCTATCTCAATAGCTAATAATCATGTATCCCATAGTAGAACAAAACATATTGAAATTAAATATCATTTTCTTAGGGAGCATGTAGAAAGAGAAGATATTTTATTAGAATATGTTAAAACTGATAATCAAATAGCTGATATGTATACTAAGCCCCTAGAAGAAGCTAAGTTCAATAGATTTAAAATTGAACTAGTAATGATAAACTTAGAGTAAGTTTATAGTATTGAAAATGGCTAAGTAAAAAGGTGTCGACACATAGAGATTTCTGTGTCGACACAGAATAGTGGTGTCGACACTTCAGGAAAAAGGTGTAGACACATCTAGGAAGTTGGTGTCGACACTTCTGACTATTAGTGTCGACACATGTCATGTAGGTGTCGACACATCCAATGTGGTGTCGACACTTAGTATTTACTCAGAATTTTCTACGTAAAGTCTCGACTATGTGTCGAGTTATGTTGTGTCGACACATAAACAAGTGTCGACACATAAAATCTGTTGACTAAACTTGTGTCGACACATATGTGTCGAGACATTATAAGTCAGTGTCGACACTTATTGCCAGTGTCGACACAATTTTAGTTAGCTGTCCCGCCTGTTCATCTTCAAAATCAGAAAGGTATAAATAGGATTTTGTCTTAGTTTGTCGACACGCTTTCAAAGTTTCGAGACCAAACTTCAGTGTCGACACCTCTCTTCTCTCAAGACAAATTCTACAAACCCTAATGGCGCCTAAGCTAGAGGAGAACGTCAACGAAGGATACGAGCTGGTGCGCGGTGCTTTTGAGGATACTGAGCAAGAAATCAAGCACGTGATAACCCTAGTAGCAGATTCCGGGTTAGAATATCTAGTTTCTGAACCTACTAAGATATGGAAGAAAGAGGTACTTGAATTCCTCAATGGAGCCAAGATAGATGAAACTGGATTCAAACTCAAATCCAGGGTTCATGGTGAGAAGATCAAGGTATCACCAAAAAGTCTGAGGAAGATTCTACAGCTTCCAAGAACTAAAGATGAAGATGAAGTTACTACATCAAAGACCAGGGAAGCTCTAACCTGCTGTGGACTAGATTCTACAATGAAGATTGGTTCTGTTTTTAACAGAAAAGGCATGAACAATCAATGAAAGTTTCTTTCTGAAATTGTTGGAAAGATCATCCTCAGCAAGCAAGGAGGGCATGACAGAGTGTCTGCCTCTATGTTCAATATCATGACCAGGATTATCTTCACTTTAAGAACTGATTGGTCTATTATAGTATTTGAGAAAATCAAAGAAAGCTTGAAGAAGCCAAATCTGGGCAGAATTATAAGTCTATACCTAGCTGGTACCATACCAGAGGTTATGCAACAGGCTGCTGGAAGCAAAATCAATCATATGAGGAAGATGGATCTGAGAATATTTTCTAGATGGGACAGGGTGTTGTCTAAAGAGATGCCAACCCCTGAGAAGACAGTGTCTGAGAAAGAAATTCCTCCAAAAAAGAAAAAGAAGACTGCTCCAATGGCACAAGAGTCCACTAGCAGCTCTGATAGTGAAGAACAGGTTGTCTTCACTCCAGATAAGCATGAGGAAGAGCCTGCAGTGAAGTCTCCTGCTCCTCAAGATGATGCTGAGATCCAAGGGGAGCTACCACAAGCAAGCCCCCTCCACAAGGATCAAAGCCAGGGGGAGCTTCTAGTTGTAGATGAACCAACTACACTGGAAAGTGAACAAGCAACCACCATCATACTAGAGGTAATCACTGAACTAAATACTTTGGATTTTCCTATAGAAGATACTGATTTGTCTGATGTTCATCAGCAAATTCAGCTAGATAGCCAAGTTCCTGATGCTGTTATAGAAGACACATCTGATGTTGTTCAAGTGGTTCCTGATCCAGTGGTTGAAGAGCCTAGAATTACTCCAGCTCCTTCACCACAAGAGTACACTATGGAGGATTTATTTTTAAATCTAGACCAACAAGATTTTGACATGGACAAGGCTGCTGCTGAAAGAGAGAATGCTGCTGTTGAGGGGGATCAAGTGCAGATTCTGGAAGAGCCTGTGAGGCAAGTAACTGAGAAGGCACCAGATGTGCAAACTGAGAGGCCTCCAAGCCCTAAGGAGAGGGTTGACATAGCCATCTCCTCAGCATCTGAAGATGAGGAGGCTGCCAGGGAAAAGATAAAGAAACTTTATGTCTTCAAGAGAAGGAGTCAAAGTTATAAGAAGGCTCTACAATCTATTGCACCACAGCCTATAGTTCAGCAAACACCAACAGTTGATTATAGTGCTTTAATGGTGGCAATGCAAATTAAACTGGATGAGCACAGGCAGGCAATAGAGAAGTATGTGGATGAAGGGCAGAAATCATTGCAATTTGATCTAGCCCAGGACATAAAATCTATAAGGTTTGAAATGAACCTAAACAAGAAAGAGATGACAGACTGTTTCCACAAGGGTGGAAATGCAGTAGTGTACTTGGTTACACACCAGGAAAAGATAAAAGCACAAGTAGATGACATAGCATTGAAGCAAGGGTATGTTCTTGAAAATCAGATAAAGATGAATGACAATTTGAATGCTTCTCATAATGCTATTGTCACTGAAATGAAGAATATAGGTGCTGGACCTTCTACCTCTACTGCTGTTGTTAAAGCTGAATTTGACAAAGTATTCCAAGAAAAAATCACTGATGTTAAGACTGCTATCCAAGCCTCCCAGAAGGCCATATCTGAACAACTTAAAAAGCTCAAACCTTTCTTTAAAGATGGAGTCAGATACTTGGATAATCAAATCAGATTTCAGAAGGATGCTGTCAGAGATCACATGGCTAGAGAAGTCATAAAGGGGGAGAGAGTGTTAGTCAAGGCAAGCTCTGACCATGCTAAGTGGATATCAAATTCTATCAGAGCAACTCTTGGATATCCTCCTCTGTGTGATGACAATGATGTTGCTAAATCTGGAATTAACCATGCCTATCTTGGAGGTGAGCAACCAGAAGTAGCTCAAGTCATTTATCCTCCTCCAGATTTTGAAATGGTGCATGCTGATGTACAGACCATGTACAGCCCACCTGGGGGCAAGGACAATGTTATTATTGAAAAGGTTGTTCAGCCTATTTCTGAAGTCATGCAAGAGGCATTGCAAAAAGAAGAAGAGACTAGATTGTCAAAGAAGAGGTTTAGGGAACAAGCTGAACAGAGACCAGATTTTGAACAATAGAGCCCTACCTCTAGGAACATTATATTAACTGCCTGGAAAGCTGCCAAAGACAACATTCAAGACAGGAACAAGTGGTTCTCTGAAGCTAAATGGAGAAAACATGAATCTAGACAAGAGACAATTGTCTAATACAGAAGGAAGGCAAAGATGGGAAAGCTACCTCCTACTGCCCAGGAGCCTAGCAAGTACTTTCCAAAGCCATACCATTACTTTGAAAGACAAAAGATCAAAGCAGAAGAGCTTAAGAAGAAAGACTTGAAAGGCAAGAAGTCTGCTGATGCTGAAGATGCTGATGCTCCTGTCCAAGCTAAAGTTCATGCTGGCAAAGGAATAGTGATTAAGGAGCCAGAACTGAAATAGATTTAGAATTTTCTTGAAGTTTACTTTGTAATTTTCTTGATGTAAAACATTTTGTGAACTTCTGAAAATGTATAAGACAGATATTAGAACAATATGTTATATGATTAATCTATTTCATGTTTGTTCTTTGATAATGTCTATGTCTATTTCATATTTGTTCTGTGATGATGTATATGAATACATGTGTGATTGATACATGTTTATGTTTACCCTGCTGTATATAATCCTGCTTTACATCATTTTGTAATTTTATTATGAATGGTGTATATCATTGACTAAGGGTTATGACTTCTCCAAATAGGGGGAGATTGTTGGGTACATTGGTTTAAATGTACCTGATTTGAAGAAGCCTCACCCAACTCAATGATATACATCAAAATGTATTTGATGTATTTTGAGTTACTTGTGCAGGTTAAGTATTTTCAGGACTAAAGCAAAAATTTCTAAGTCCATGTGTCGACACTCAGAGGGAAAGTGTCGACACTTAAGAAGACTTGTGTCGACACTCAGGCAAGCAGTGTCGACACTTGGAGTCATTGTGTCGACACCGGGGATGCTGAGTCGACACCAGACAGAAAGTGTCGACACAAGGAGCTGTGTCGACACTCAATGAAGAAAGTACAGTAAATCAGAGTCGACACTTAACAGCAGTGTCGACACCTAGAAGAACTGTGTCTACACAAAAAAGTGTCGACACTTGGAGTTGTGTCGACACTCAGCAAAAGTCAGCAGAGACTAAGTAAAAGTGTCGACACTCAGAATAATGGGTCGACACTCAACAGAAGAGTCAGCACTTGAAGTAAGTGTCGACACCAAGAACAATGTGTCGACACTCAGCTGAAGACTCAACACTTGAAGAAAGTGTCGACACATGGAGCTGTGTCGACACTTAACAAAGAACAACAAGATCAACAAAATATTCTAAGTACAAGTGTCGACACTAAGACTATGTGTCGACACTCAGCTGAAGTCTCAACAGAAGAATCAAGTGTCGACACAAGGAGCTGTGTCGACACTCAGCAAGTATCAACATTGAAGACTATGTGTCGACACCAAGAAGTAGTGTCGACACTTAACAGATTCAACACAAGAAATTGTGTCGACACAAAGGAGATGTGTCGACACTTAGAAGAATTCAGCAAAAGATAGAAGATCAAGTACTTGTGTCGACACTCAATTTCAGTGTCGACACATGCAGAAGAAACTGTGTCGAGACATAGAATCTACAACACAAGGAATTGTGTCGACACCTTGTAGACTTGTGTCGACACTTACACAACTTGTGTCGACACTTGGTCTATAAGTGTCGACACTTAAAGACAGAAAGTCTCGACACTTTCAGACAGTTAGAGAACTTTCAAGAATTGACTGGATGACTTGACAGCTGCCGTTCCAGCCGGTCTACAGCACCTGTCAGAGATGTCAGAATTCAGTTATGGACCGGACCAGCCGGTTACCATGAAGAAGGCCTATAAATAGGCTCATACAGTCTACAGAAGTTGTTGTTGAAGTTATTCAAAAAGTGGTTCACAGAGTTGTTCAAGTTATTGATCAAGTATCAAAACAAGAAGATCTAGCTGTCCAAGTGCAGATCTAAGAAGTTGGAGAGAGAGGGCTCCATCCAAGAAATTAGCCGTTGGAACTAGGCTGAGAAGAAGGGTTCAGATATATTCTGGATCTTAAGAAGCAGAGGTCAAGGATCAACTGCAGAAGGAGTCAATCTAATTGAGTTCTACTTTCAAGAAGCTTTGAAGAAAGCTAAGTCAGATTGAATCCAGCTGAGTTCTTCCAAGAACTCATCAAGAAACTCTCAACTCCCCTCTCTTGTTTCTGAGCTGCTGAGTTATCATTTGTAAATTCATTTTTATCTTGTAGGATCCTTTGGATCTGAGTGTTTGTAAGCCTGTAATAATAAAGGCTGAGGGTAGGGCTTGAGAGTCTGAGTGTAGGAGATTGAAATCTCTGAGTGTAGGCCTTGGCGGCTGAGTGTAGGCCTTGTTGGCTGAGTGTAGGCCTTTGTGGCTGAGTGTAGGCTTTGTGGAAAAGCTGAGTTGTAGGGCCTTGGGCCTGAGGTGTAGGAACCAGTTTGGGTTCTGAGATAGTGGTGAAGTTTGGCCGAATCTAGTACACTGCTAGATAGGCGAAGGGGGAAAGTGGATGTACCCAAAGCTTGGGGAACCACTATAAAATTCTGTGTCTGCTGTGATTGTGATTTGTTGTGTGTGCTGTGTGATTGCTGTGCAAAAGTAGATTAGATTCTGTGTTTATAACTGATTGCTGCCATTAAAGTTAAAAAGAATTTGGTCACCTATTCACCCCCCCTCTAGGTGTTTAGGTACTATATCTTTCATTTCTTGCTATTTTTGGGGGGCATCAGGAGATTTTTCCGTGTCCTTGCTGGAGAAGTGTCTGGAGATTGTCCAGGAGTTGGGTCCTTAGGAATTTCAGAGGATGGAGCTGGAGGAGATAGAGGAGGAGGAGGAAGTACATCTGCAGTTAACTCTTCTATCATTTCATTTATAGCAGCATCAGTAGAAAAGAGTGCTTCTTTAACTTGTTGATCTGAGTGGATATCTTCTGGAGTGTCTGGAGGAGGAGTAGGTGGCCTGGCCTGAATAGTAGGAGCAGACTCCCCCTCAATAGGTGCACCAGAGGAGCTGGGGACCTGAGATGGAGAAGGAGATGGAGTCCTGTCCTCTGTGTCTACAACTTCAGTAATTTTGGCAGCTTGAGAGGGATTTTGCAACTTCAACTCCCATCTCTGGATGGAGGATATGGAGACCTTCTTCATGTGGTGAATGATACTTCCTTTGGAGAAATTAAAAACCTCCGGATTGGTCTCATGGAGAAGCAGAGAAATTATCCTTGCATAGTTTGGGGACTTTATACTCTCCTTAATCTTAGTTAGAATCAAAAGGCCAAATTGAAAGGCTTTTCTACAGACTATAGCTTGCATCAACTCAAAGAAATAAAGGGGTATGACCCTGATGGAGTTAGTTTTGCATAGAAGAATCTTACAAATCACATCAACCAGAAATTTCCCTTCATCATGCATATCAGACCTATTAATGTGTTTAGCATCAGCAGAAAGTCCACAAAATGAACAGGTTCTGTAATAGTCTTCATCACTCAGAAAATCATCTGCATCTGGAGCTGGCAGTCGGAGAGGTCGAGAGACAGAGGTTGTAGTGAGTTTAATGGTGAAACCTTTGACTGAAGACTTCAAGACTGTTCCATGGTGCTTGACTTTGACATTCCTGAAAAACTCTGCAACTTCGGGAAAGAGGATACGACATGGTTCTTGGAGAACAAATGTTAAGTCGGTGGTGTCGAGCAAAATCAGAAGATTATGGAAATCGGCGGATAGGTCTGCAATCCCTGCGGCGACTAATTCCGAACCAGCACCAATCTTAGATGAGGCAGCCATGATTTAGAAGTCTTGGAGATGGCGAAACCCTAGAGAATGTCGACGGGGAGACGAAAAGAGGCGCGGCTCTGCAACTGAAGGAGGAAGGCGAAGAGGCAGCCGGGTACTCGAGATACGGAAAAGATTTCGTGTAGATGAAATTTTCGGATTTTCTTATTTATATAACCCTAGGTTTAGGTCTAATTATTTGAAAATTAAAGCTGAAGTAAACCATAGAATAGGCGGCATAAGCCTTTGGTTTACGCATAAAAAATTTGAATAAGAGATGACTCGGGATATACACGAGTGAGGAGAATATCTCGAGTAGTTAATTCTGGGGTACTCGGGTAAGAATACAGAAGTACTCGAGTAGATGTATGGAAGTACTCGAGTAGGTTAGTGAGGTACTCGAGTAAGTGAAGTTGACTACTCGAGTATGTCAGTTTGCTACTCGAGTAGGTCAAGTCGACTACTCGAGTATAGCATTCCACTACTCGAGTAGGTCAAGTCAAGTACTCAAGTATGTCATTCTAGTACTCAAGTAAGTCATATACTTACTCGAGTATGTTGTTACTTACTCGAGTCAAAGACTTAGACTTTTGAAAAAAATCAACTTTTGACTAACCTCTGAGCCTTGAGCCTTCTTGAAAGTCCAGCCTCTTCTAGTCTTCCTTGTTGAGCATCCCAAGTTCTGTTTTGAAGAACGAGAACTTGGTCTCGTCCAGCGGCTTCGTGAAAATATCTGCAATTTGCCTATCTGTAGGGACATATTGAAGGTCTATGTCCCCATGCTCCACATGCTCCCGGATGAAATGATACCTTAGCTCTATATGCTTTGTCCGGCTGTGCGAGACTGAGTTGTTGGCTATTGCTATTATGCTGGAGGAGTCGCAGAATAATGGAATCTTTGCAAACTTCATGTTGTAGTCTTCGAACTGATTCTTTATCCAAAGTAACTGTGCACAGCAACTGCCTGCAGAGATGTACTCTGACTCGGCCGTTGAGATTGCCACACAGTTTTGCTTCTTGCTACTCTCGGAGATAAGCCTTCTTCCAAAGAATTGGCAAGTCCCTGAAATGCTTTTCCTGTCGTATTTGCTACCTGCAAAATCTGCATATGAAAAACCTATCAGTTCGCCATCAGTACTTCTTGGGTACCATAAGCCAAGATTTGGTGTACCTTTAAGGTATCTCAAAATCCGCTTTGCAGCAGCGTAGTGAGATTCCTTAGAGTTCACCTGAAATCTAGCACAGACACATGTTGAGAACATTATGTCAGGTCTACTTGCAGTAAGGTAGAGCAAGGAACCAATAATGCTTATGTACTTAGTTTCATCAAAAGGTTTCCCTTTTTCATCCTTGTCCAGAGACATTGTTGAACCCATTGGAGTCCTCATCGAGGTTGTGTTCTCCATTTCGAATTTCTTGATCAGTTCTTTGGCAAACTTAGTCTGCGAGATGAAAATTCCATCTTTAGACTGTTTTACCTGAAGCCCTAAGAAATACTTCAGTTCGCTCATACTGCTCATTTCAAACTTCCCTTGCATAAGTTTTGAAAACTTCTTGCAGAGGTTGTCATCAGTAGAGCCAAAAATAATGTCGTCGACATAGATTTGCACTAGTAAAATCTTGCCCTTAATTTTCCTAAGACATAATGTCTTGTCTATCTTTCCCCTTGTGAACTTATTCTCAAGTAGAAAGCTAGACAGCGTCTCATACCAAGCTCGAGGAGCTTGTTTTAGACCATATAATGCTTTAGGCAGTAAATAAACGTAATCAGGAAAGTTAGAATCAACGAAACCTGGAGGTTGTTCCACATACACCTCTTCCTTTATGTCACCATTATGGTAGGAAGACTTCACGTCCATCTGATAGACAGTGAAGCCTTTGAGTGCAGCATATGCTAGGAATAACCGTATAGCCTCAAGTCTTGCCACTGGAGCGTACGTCTGGTCGAAGTCGATTCCTTCTTCTTGACGATAGCCTTTGGCGACAAGTTTGGCCTTTTTTACTATCGTTCCATCCTCGTCCATCTTGTTCCTATAGACCCATTTTGTCCCAATGACGTTCTTACCTTTGGGTCGTGGAACAAGCTTCCATACTTTGCAGCGCTTGAACTGGTTCAGTTCTTCTTCCATTGCCATTATCCATGATGCATCTGAGTTTGCTTTCTCAAACTTCTTTGGTTCAACCTGCGAGAGAAAACTTAAATATAGATTCTCATTAGTTGTACCTCTACGAGTTTTGACACCATCTCAGGGATCTCCTATGATCTGGTCCATGGGATGATCCTTCAAATGTCTGAGCTCTAGAGTCCTTGCATCTGGATTATCTTCTATCACCGGAGTGACTTCTTCATCTTGGATGACTTCTTCATCTTGATCATCAGCCTCTCCAATAGGGGTTGGAGTGGTGATCTTGATGAACTTTTCACCTTTGTCTTCGGACGGTTCATCCAAGCTAATTTTGTTCAACTTTGCACCTGCATCTTCAATAAGCACAGTAGAAGAGTTGCTTTGCAGCAAACTCATCTCATCAAATACAACATCTATCGATTCTTCTAACACCAGGGTTTTTCTATTAAAAATCCTATATGTCTTACTATGGCTACTATAACCTACAAAAATACCTTCAAAACTCTTTTCGCTAAACTTAGTAGTGTGATACTTACCATTGTTTAGCACGAAGCATTTACAGCCAAAAATTCTAAAATATGAGACTGTTTGTTTCTTGCCTTTCAGAAGTTCATAAGGTGTCTTATCATGGTTTTTGTTTATGAGGGCTCAATTTTGCACGTGACATGCAGTGTTGACGGCTTCAGCCCAGAAATATTCCGGAAGTGAAGCATCACTCAACATGGTCCTCCATGCCTCTATGAGCGTTCTATTCCTTCTCTCGGCCACTCCGTTTTGTTGAGGAGTGCGAGGAGAGGAAAACTCATGAAAGATACCTAAGCTTTCACAAAATTGTATCATGGCCCCAAACTTGAACTCTATTCCATTGTCACTTCTGATTTTGACTATGGAGCAGTTGTACTCATTCTGGACTTGCCTGACAAAATTAGTAAAGATGTCGAAGGTATCTGACTTGTGTTTCAGAAAGAACACCCACGCAAAGCGCGAGTAATCATCAATAATTACCAACGTATAATCCTTACCTCCCAAACTTCTAATTTGCAGTGGACCAAACAAGTCCATGTGCAGTAGATGAAGACATCTATTAGAATCTTTGCCAATAACGCTTTTAAAGGTAGCCCTTGTTTGCTTGCGTTTTACACATGCATGACAAGGTCTATCTTTGATGTACTTGACATTTGGGGCGCCACGTACTAAGTTCATTGAAAATAATTTGTTTATAGTTTTGGAATTAATATGTGCTAATCTCTTATGTCATTGGTCACCAAGAGACGCACTATCTTTTGCTAAAAGGCATACTGGTGTCGAAGAATCTATACAAATGAAATTCAAACAAAAAATGTTTCTGCTTTGAGTGCTGGATAGAATCATTTCCATATTGTCAACGGATTTTATCAAGCACTTCTCAGCATGAAACTCAACTATGTATCCTTTATCGTAGAGTTGGCTTATGCTTATAAGGTTATGTTTCAAACCTTCAACGTAAGCCACATCTGTGAAGGATACATTGCCGTTTGTAATCATACCATAGCCTCTAGTAATTCCACGGTCTGAACCTCCAAAGATGACCTTCGGTCCGTTCACAACTGGAGTAAAGTTCTGAATAAGGCTTCTTGTCCCGGTCATATGCCGAGAGCATCCACTGTCCAAATACCAGATTGGCATTTTGTTGGCCTTTGGACATTACTGCAATCACAATCAGTTAGCCTTAGGAACCCAAATACGTTTGGGTCCTTGGTCTCGGGTTAGAACACTCCCCCTACGAATATTAACATTAGGAGTGGACTTCCTCATATTGCCAACTTGTGGGGTTGCAGCATTTCTAGGATTAAACCAACAATCAATGGCAAAGTGACCAATTCTGCCACAACACCAACAGTCAAATCTGTTGTATCTTCGCCTTAAGTTCTCCTGCTTGACCTTTTGGAATTGTGGTCTAGCAGGGGCAGCATTCTTGGAGGAAGATGCCTCATGATGATGGCAATCACATGGCTTCTTCTCCTTTACAGGCTTTTCTACAACATGCTTTGTCTTTGGTGCCTTCTTGAAGTTATGCCCATAATTGAAAGGGTCATAGCTCTGAAGAATAACTTCTTCATAAGGTGCCTTAAAGACACTTTCGCCAAAGTTTCTGGGTCGAGTCCATCCTTGATAACGGGACTTTGGCTCTACATAAGTAGGCCTAGCAAAGTGCTCGTAGGATGAGTCAAAATCAAACTCATTTGAAGGAAATATAACCTTCTTGAATGTGGTATGATCTTGAGGGGTTTTCCCCTTCTCTTTGGTTAATTCCTTTTTGGCAGCCTTATTCTTTCATTGAGCCTTATTTGTACTAGAGGATTTACTAGGAGCTTCTTCATGGCCTAATCCAGCACCCTTGGACTTGCCTGAGAATTCAACAACGAATGGAAGAACTGTCTTGGGCTTCGAGAAACTTTCAACTAGTTTCTTTTCAGCTGCAAGTTGGGCTTCCAATTCCTTGATGATTTTCTCTTTGAGGTCAAGGTGCTCAAGAGCCTTGTTATATTCCTCAATATCATTATTGAAGTTTTCTTCGAGCGAGTCAGTCTTTGCGATTGTCTCTCTCAAGATGCACTCTTCAGCTTTGAGAGACTTTATCTCCTTAGCCTGAGTTTTCACGACTCGGCGACATTTGTCGTAAGCCATGATTAACTCCTTATATTGGATCATGAGTTCTGACTCATCATCAGAAGAGCTATCCTCACAATCATGTTCAAAAACTTCAGAATTAGAGAGAGGAGTGTGAGAGTTTACCTTCCCAGTGAACTGGGGCTCTTGTTCATCATCAGTTTGAGCCATGAGTCCAAAATAGGCTTCTTCTTCTTCACTCGACTCAGATGAGTCAGAGTCACTAAGAGTCTTACCATTTTGGCCATCAAGCTCTTCTCTGTCCTCTTCATGTTGTACGAGGACTTCTTTTCATCTCTTCTTCCACCCTCCTTCTTCTTGTGAGGGCAGTCAACGATGACGTGTCCTAGCTTATTACAACAGTAGAAAATAATATCAGTCGAAATATGTTTGTTCTGTTTAGTATTATACCTGTCATGGCTGCTTGAGCCTTTTCTTTGCCGATCACCATCGCATCGTGATCTTCTATAAGAGGCATCATTGCCTTTCCACTGCTTCTTCTTGTTCAAGAATTTCTTGAACTGCCGAGAGAGTAGTGAGAACTCTCCTTCTGATAGTTCAGAGCCTGAGGTGCTTGGCTCTGAGGTTTCTTCTTCACTAACTTCTGGTGCTGGAGTAGGAGGAACAACCTTGGACTTCTTAGAGGTGTTTGCCTTTAAAGCGGCAGACTTCTTTTTGAATGCAGATCTGTTTTTCTCTTCTTCAGCCTTCCTGGTGTTGAGTTGGAGCTCATAGGACATCAGCTTCCCAAAGAGATTCTGAGGATCTGTCTCGGCCAGTTTTCTAAACTCCCTGATAGCACAGACCTTGTTATCTCATTCCTTAGTCAGGGATCTCAAGAACTTATCATTCAACTCTCCATTAGTGAAGACTCTGCCGTATACTCTTAGCCCGTTCACTATCTTGAAGAAGTTCTCAAACGTGTCAGCAATGGTTTCCTTGTTTCCTTGTCGGAAAGCCTCATACTTTTGATTAAGTAGGGATCTTTTATCATCCCTCACTTCCTCGGTACCTTCCATCAAGGTAACTAATGACTGTCACATCTCCTTTGCAGACTGACAGGGAATCAGATTTTGCAGCATTGAATCATCGACTGCACTTGCTATGATATTTTTCGCTTTTTTTTCTAATGAGACAAGTGCAATCTCATCATTGTCTAGATCTATAAGTTTCTTGGGGACTTTCTTAGTAGGATCTATAGTGGAGACGGTCATGAGAATATATGGACCTTCTTCAACTATCATGAAGATCCTTGGATCCACAGCTTCCATGAAGAACTTGATTCTTTCTTTCCACATAGGGAAATTATTTTTGTTGCACAAAGGAAGCTTGACAAAATCTTTAGCCTTGTCCATTTGGTAGATCTCACACTACAACTATTTAAGGATCTGATCAAGGTGTTAACCTTTTAACGATCAACCTGGCTCTGATACCAATTGAAAGATAATAGTTGCCAACCTAAATCACCTAGAGGGGGGTGAATAGGTGAGTTGTGCGTCTTTTTGCGGAATAAAAAAAATCTCAACCAACGCACAGAACTATCTGCCAAATAAGCCAACACAGACGAGACAAGATTTATAGTGGTTACCCAACCTTGGGTACATCCACTTTCCCTCACCGATCTAGCAATATACTAGACTCGGCTATTCCACTATCTCGGATTAGAAAACAATCCTACCCTTGGAACAAGTTTCCTACAAACTCGATCCACAAACGGATCTACACTCGGAAGACAAAACTTCGTACAATCTCGGAGTTGAACACTCCTACACTCGGAGAAGTCTTCTCCTACATTAATGAAATACAGCAGTACAAAAATACAAACCGTAAAATATCTGGTTCAGATCTGCAACAGAAAATCAGAAAAATCCTTCTTCTAGGCATGCCACTTTATCAGAATATTGAAGAAGAATTTCGGCAAGATCAGATCTGCAACTTCTCGACTCTACACGATCGAAAGAGTAGACGAATCGTTGAGCGGAGATCTCGATCTGTAGAGTCTTCTTAATCTGAATCCTCTGAAAAGAAGAAACCCTAGCCGGTCGGAATTTAGCGATGGCAGCGGCGACGAGTTTCTGGTGCTTGCAGAGAGAGAGAGGAGACAAAATTCTTTTGGAAAGAGACGGCTGCAAAACTTAGAATAATTTTCTTTTTGAAAACTTAGGATTTGTCGGTTTGACAAGACCTTTTATAGGAGACAAGAAGATTAGACTTAAATGATTCATAAAAAGAAGGACACATGGACCAATCACGTCAGAGTTTAGGAATAAGGCCGTTAGGTCTGGACTTAAGGAATTTCTGAAAATGGTCAAAGTAAGTTACTCGAGTCAAGCAGGATTACTCGAGTATATGCAGCACTACTCGAGTAGGTAGAAGGGACTACTCGAGTATATGAGAAAAAAATACTCTGGAGAAAAAGAAATCATTACTCGAGTACATAGAATCAACTACTCGAGTAAATAAGAATGAGAGGGACTCAGTTACCCTAGTAACAAAAATGACTTACTCGAGTACTTAAGTACTTACACGAGAGGTGGAGTATATTACTCGAGTTCAAGAAGTAATACTCGAGTATATAAAAATGAACTACTCGAGTATATCAGAAACTACTCGAGACAAACACTTAGAAAAATTCTGGAACAGGAAAAACTAAACTACTCGAGTATGTAATATGGACTACTCGAGACAGAATGATCTACTTGAGTATATAACATGAACTACTCGAGTAATTCACTTAGTGAAATTTTTCTGGAATAGAATTCTGGGTTACACGAGTAAACGCATTTGACTACTCGAGTAGTAGATGAACTACTCGAGTATATGAGTTAGACTACTCGAGTAACTAGAAACTACATGAGAGTAAGAATACCATTAACTCGAGATAGAAGATAGAACTATTCGAGTATATATAATACTACTCGGGTATTTCACTTAGACAAATTTGAGAAGAGAAAAGCTGGAAACTCGAGAGATAAGAGGAAATTACTCGAGTATACAAGATGAATTACTCGAGAGCCATAATTGGATGACTCGAGTACATCTTAACTACTCGAGTAAGTGAATTACTACTCGAGTATAAACTCAGTAACTTACTCGAGTAAATAATAAGGTACTCGAGTACTTTACTTGGGAAATATTTTTCTGACAGATTTTCTTCTTCTAAGGGAAATTAGCATCAAGTCTTTTCTCATAGTCCTAGAGCTTGAATATGAAGTGTATCACAATAGAGAGGCTACACATGAGTCAACACTTTGGAACACACAATGAGGGATTATATTGTATGGTCCTATGTTTGGTGACCCATTGTAGACTGACATTGGTGGACACTTCCCATTAGAATCCTGCAAACACATAACTCAAACCAAGCATCAAATACAATTTAATTCATCTTAGTTCAAGGGTGACTTCATCAAATCTGAGTTAGTGTGTATACAATACACAACACTGACCAACCCCTCCACAACATCTTTGAGGGGTTGGAGCATTTGGGTATGCTGTCCAAGTGGTCTGTGGTGTTGAGCGAGTTCGACATCTCTTTCATCCCCTGCTTCTCGATCAAGGCCGAGCAATGGCCGACTTTTTGGCCGATTAAGTTATCGAGGTGGTGGAGGAAGAGTTCACTCGTCCTATGCCGTAGAAGGTGAAGGTAGACGATGATTCAGGAAGGCATTCCCTGAGTGTGGGGGTGATCTTGGAAAGCCCCCACGGAACTAGAATCGAACAAACGATAGTGGTGCATTTTCCCATCACCAACAACCAGGCGGAGTACGAGGCTATAATAGCCGAGTTGAGCCTGACTAGGGAACTGGAGGTAATGGATGTGGAGGTCCTCACTGACTCCATGGTGGTGGCTTGCCAGATCAATAGGGAGTTTGAGGTGAGGGATCCTACCTTACGACTATACTTAGCCAAAGTGAAGGGGGTCATCGGCACGTTCCAAACCTTCTCCATCCGACATGTGTCCGAGAATAAAAAGTGCAGGTCGATCAACTGGCAAAGCATGGCCCCCGGGCGGGGGGGGGGGGGGGGGGTACCATCACCGATCTGTTTTTGCCCTTCCATTGAAGAGGGGGAACTAATGGAAGTTGATCGATACCCCTCGTTGATGGACCCGGTCACAACCTTCCTCTCCACGGGAGAGTATCCGGAGGGGATGGACAAGAAAAAGCTCAGATACAAGTCAACATACTATCTCCTCCAGGGCGGACAGTTGTATCAAAAGACTCTCTCGGGAATGTTGGCCCGTTGCATGGCCGAGTGGGAGGTATAGAGGATCTTGGAAGAAGTCCACTCCGGGGAGTGTGGGAGCCATTCTGGGAGTCGAACCTGGAATGGAGGATCGTCAGGCAGGGATATTTCTAGCCAACCCTGGGCCATGACGCCGTGGAATTCAGGAAGAGGTACCACAAATGCCAGCTGTTCACCCCCCAGCTGGCCCAGCGCCTCAAGAGCATCACAGCCCCTGGCCCTTTGCAATATAGGGAATGGACTTGGTCGGGCCATTACCCCAGGCCAGTGGGCAGAGGAGGTTCCTGTTGGTGATGATTGACTACTTTTCTAAGTGGCTGGAAGTAAAGGTGCTGACCAAGGTGACTTCCTAGGTCATCAGAAACTTTGTTTGGGGGGGGGATCCTCTGCCGCCATGGGTTGCCCCAGGCCATCGTCACATACAATGGGCCTTAGTTCGCCAACGCAAAATTCATCAACTTCTGCGAGCAGCTCGAGATCGACCTCAGGTTCGCCTCGGTCCACCACCCCAGGAGTAACGGGCAGGTGGAGGCCGCGAATAAGATCATTGTAAACCTTCTGAAGAAGAAGGTAGAGAACCTAAAAGGGAGCTGGGTGGAGCATCCTCCCTCGGTTCTCTAGGCCCTGAGGACAACCCCTAACACAGCCACGGGGGAGACCCCTTTCAAGCTCTCCCATGGATGTGAGGCAGTCCTCCCCATAGAATTTGAAGTTCAAACGCCTCGGGTGGTCACGACATAGGAAGGCAGGGAAGAATGGCAGACCGAGAACGAGGAGGAGCTACGACTCTCCCTTGATATGGTGGGGGAGCTGCGTGACCTCTCCGCTGTCCGACAAGAAGAAGTGAAGAGGAGAATGACTAAGTACTTTGACAAGTACGTCAGACTCAAACAATTTGCGGAGGGGGACTTGGTCCTGAAAAAGGTGGATGATAACTCTAATTTTATCCATATTTTTTTATATATTTTTATTTAATATTTAATTAGTTTATAAATATATTTTATGAATTCAATATCTAATTTCTTTAATTTCTTATTTCAGGTTCAATCTGGGCTGCAAATTTCAATATGGAGTTTATAAGATTGATCAGGAGATAAAGCTGGACAAAGCCGAAAAATGCAGAGTACACGCCTCGGTCATGGGCGTGACATCCAGGCGTGACCCCGGTGCATGCTCCAGAGCTCACTGCCACATCAATTAAAAAAACACGCTCATTGGTCATGGGCATGACCATGCTGACCCGGGCATGTCAACCAGGCATGACACGCAGATGATGATCCAGGCCTCCACACCACGTCGGATTAAAGTTATACGCCCTGACATGGGCGTGACATCTTGGTCATGGGCGTGACTGCGAGCTGTGACATCCAGGCGTGCCAAGTTTAATGCAACAGTTTTAAGGCCTGGCGGTTTTTGCCTCACACGCCCTTGGTCACGAGCGTAACCATGGGCGTGACCCTTCCAACAACGGCCGGAGTTATTCCTACCATTTCTGCTACCCACCGTTTTCAGGAACCGACAAGACACGCCCTAGGTCACGTGCGTGACCTAGGGGCGTGACCCGCCAATTAATGATTTTTGGCGGTTTCGCGCTAACGTTCCCAGGACTTGAAGATGACGGTTCCGAACCTTACACTCCCTAGGTCACGGGCGTGACCTAGGGGCGTGACCATCCAACAAACTTGTCTATAAATTACAGGCAATTCCAGAAGCCGAGGATGAGATTTTTTGGGAGCATTAGTTCTGTTTTCTTGCTTTATTTCTTGCATTTTAAATTCATAGTGTAGTTTTTATTTCAAGTCCTTTTATAATCATGTCTCTCTTCAACCTTTCATGTAATTCTCCCATCATGATGAGTAGCTAATTTTCAATTAGCACTTGATCATGATGAACTTTGGAATGGAATAAATTTCTTCTTTTTATCTCAAATTATCAAGCTCTCTATTTTTATGTACTTCGGTTTATCTTTGATTTTAACTTCATCGAATTCATAAGTTGCAAATTATGTTTATTCGATCTTAGATTTGTATCCTAGATTTACCGAGAGGTTGTGGATACGAGTAGATCACTCAAGGATAAAGAAAGCTTCATGCACCCCTTGAGAGAGGAAGGCAAAATTCTTCCGCATTAGAGTCAATTCCATTAGTGAGGTTCTTCGCCTAAAGCAAGCTTAGGTTTTTTGACTGGCCGAGAGATCTTAATCGATCAACCTAAGGTTAGTCGAATGAGTATTCTAAAGAGAGGCGCTTGGTAGCTATGGAACCTCAGCGGTCGAAGTTAATAATTTAGATGCTTGTATTTTATCATTTCATGGAAATTTATTCTAACCCAAAGGGATTCTAGATCAAGTGCTAGTTTTCCTATCATCGTATTTCTCCTCTTAGTTTATCGTTTTCTTTACCAAATTCGCAAATCCTATTTCCGTTCGATAGAATAATAGCTCTTTATTGTGAGTATAAGTACTCAACGGTCCCCGAGTTTAAATACGACATTTCCTATACTATATTTTGATAGGTGCACTTGCCTATTTTGAGATTATAGTTTGGATATAATTCAAAACTATATAAATTCTCCATCAGTGGATGCAACGGGAAGATCGGCAACCGTGGGGAAGCTCAACCCCAACTTGGAAGGTCCATTCATTATAAAAGAAACATTGAGATCAGGAGGGTATCGTCTCCAAAATGTGGAGGGCGATACCCTAAGTCTCACCTGAAGCGGTGACGACTTGAAACGTTTTTACCTTTGAAATATATAAGTAATGACTTGTTCTTAATAAAAGCTTTGTAATGTGCTAATCCTACTGCATTAACTCGTATGAGAGGGTGAAGTGTTCATTTGATGGACCCCGAGCAAATCCCGCTGCCAGGCTCTCACCTAGCTGGCAGGGCTGGATCTCACTCGAAGGTGTATACCCGGAACCCGAGCAGATCCCGCTGTCAGGCTCTCACTTAGCTGGCAGGGCTAGATGTCACTCGAAGGTGTCTACCCGGACCCCGAGCATATCCCGCTGACAGGCTCTCACTTAGCTGGAAGGGCTGGATGTCACTCGAAGGTGTCTACCTGGACCCCGTGTAGATCTCGCTGTCAGGCTCTCACCTAGCTGGCAGGGCTGGATGTCACTCGAAGGTGTCTACCCAGACCCCGAGCAGATCTCGTTGCTAGGCTCTCACTTAGCTGGCAGGGCTGGATGTCACTCGATGGTGTCTACCCGGACCCCGAGCAGATCCCGCTGATAGGCTCTCACTTAGCTGACAAGGCTGGATGTCACTCGATGGTCTCTACCCAGACCGCGAGCAGATCCAGCTGTCAGGCTCTCACCTAACTGGCAGGGCTGGATGTCACTCAAAGGTGTCTACCTGGACCCCGAACAGATCCCGCTATCAGGCTCTCGCCTAGCTAGTAGGGCTGGATGTCACTCAAAGGTATCTAGCCAGACCCCGAGCAGATCCCGCCGCCAGGCTCTCACTTAGCTGGCAGGGCTGGATGTTACTCGAAGGTGTCTACCCGTACCATAGGCAGATCCCGCTGCTAGGCTCTCACTTAGCTGGCAGGGTTAGATGTCACTCGATGGTGTCTACCCAGACCCCGAGCAGATCCCGTTGTCAAGCTCTCACCTAACTTGCAGAGCTGGATGTCACTCGAAGGTGTCTACCCGGACCCCTAGTAGATCCCGCTGTCAAGCTCTCTCCTAGCTGGCAGGGCTGGATGTCACTTGAAGGTGTCTAGCCGGACCCCGAGCAGATCCCGCTGCCAGGCTCTCACTTAGCTGGCAGGGCTGGATGTCACTTGAAGGTGTCTACCCGGACCCCGAGCAGATCCCGCTGCCAGGCTCTCACCTAGCTGACAGGGCTGGATGTCACTCGAAGGTGTCTACCTAGACCCCCGAGCAGATCCCGCTGCCAGGCTCTGACTTAGCTGCAGGGCTGGATGTCACTCGAAGGTGTCTACCCAGACCCCTGAGAAGATCCCGCTGTCAGGCTCTCACTTAGCTGGCAGGGCTGGATGTCACTCGATGGTGTCTAACCAGACCCGAGAAGATCCCGCTACCAGGCTCTCACCTAGTTGGTAGGGCTGGATGTCACTCAGGGAAGTCCTATACTCTCCAGATTATGAGAAGTCTGGCCTTTTAAAACAGGAAGCTCTTCATAGGCAAGTCTGGACTCTCAAGATCAGCGAGGCAGAGGGGTGGCGAGGTGAGATGAGCCCTCAGTTCTCGCTGAAGGAGGCGGGATCTGGCCAGACACCTCACCCACCCTTCAGTTTTACTTGTAAAAATTTATTTTCATTTTAGTTTTATGATTGATGAAAGGGTAGGCAGCTTGCGAGCGAGCTGGGGGTGGTGCACCCAGTACGACGAGTAGTCCATCACCAGATCGACTGTGGTTGGCGAGCTCTCAGGGTCTACTCTCGGGAGCGCATCCTAACGACCATCCTAACGACAATATATATCTTCACAAAATCGCCCGAGGGGTAGATCTCGCGAGCAAGCATGTCACAGCGGGAAAGCCTAGAAAAAGATAGAGAAAATAAAGAAAATTCATTGCAAAACTATCTTCAATTATATAATGATAGTTACATGGGCAGCTCGCCTCGACAAGATTACAAAAAAAATAATAAAGGAAAAATTAACTCTCGCCCCCTCCAGCGGACATGTCATCGTTGAAGCCCTTGCTGAAGAGCGCTTCGAGGCTGTCTTCCTTCTCGCTAGCCGGCGTAGCCAGAAACAGACTCTGCATGAGATCTCGGGCTGTGATCTCCTCGCAGCCCTCCAACAACATGCCTGAATCCTTCATCATCTGTAGGGTGCATTCGGCGGCCTCGATAGAGTTGACCCGCAGCCTCTCGGCGACGTCGACCTCGCCGAAAATTCTTCGGGCTCTTGTACGCAAAGATGGGCTCGACATCGCCCGGGGGGAAGAAGATCTCCGCTTAGCGGCGGACCTCGCGATGGAGGCTCGTGTTCTCCTCCTTCAACGTCGCATTCTCCCCCTCGAGCCCGACGAGGTGGGCGCACAGCTGTCCGTTCTCCTCCTCCAGCCCGGCGACGCAACCCCGCAACTCCCCAGCGGCCTTGACATCCTGAAGAAAAGCACATTAGTAACAGCGCAGAAAATTCTAAGTAAAATGGGAGGAGCCGGTCCCGTGCTCCAGGCTTGTCTTCAAATCATCGAATATGGGCTCGACCGCCTGGGGAAACGGTTTCTCCCTCTTAGCGGGATTGGGCTCGGCAGAGCCGCTCTGCGGGACAACAAGCGGAACAACGGTCAGGTTAGCGACGCGGGCGGAAGAAGCCTCGCAAACTCGGGCAAACCTCTCTTGAATCTCCTTAGGGATCGGCATCTCGGCAAAGTTGGAGCAAAGGAAATGGCAAGAGTCACCCAGGTATATAGGTGTATATATATAGCCGCAGGTGGACCCCACCCAAAGATTCTCTGGCTCCTCCCGCACTCGTCGAACACTTGGTGTTGGATGATTCTTTCCGAGCTTTGCCAAGCTCAAAAAGAGCGGGGATTGTGTACAACCCTGTATCCGGTGAGCGGGGTCGCCAGGAACCAAGGGGGCAGAGCTCGGCAGCCACTAGCTCGCCCAAGCGAGTCCAGCTGTTCGCGCGCGAGTAGGGTCAGCCAGGCCTGCACTTGTCGAGCTCGGCGTTCGTCGAACGAAGCTCGACGATCGTCGAACGGAGCCCGAAATTCGTCGACCCATGAGCCTTTTGTCGATTCCAAGGCCGCTCGTCGAATCCAAACGGCTGAGAGAGCTCGCATCTCGCGAGCAGAGTAGTCTGGGCCCGTGTTCGCCGCCCTTGCCGAGCAGAGAATGCTGAGGGCTACTCGCCCATTGATCTGTGAGGTATTTTTACCATTTGCCCCATTGTACTACACATAGCCTGCTAAAATAGAGGAGTTACGCTGTTGGCAGACCTGGTTGGCCTGTACATAGCTGTTCAAAACAACGGAGGTTGGCAATTTGCAGGCCATTTTCAGAAATCTATAAATAGGACCCAAGGGGCACCTCAGAAAGCACGCTTCCTATACTCACTTGTTCCCTGATCTTCTAGCGCTTTCTGAGGTAGCCTTAGCTCGGCCTTTTGGCTAAGGAGGGGAAGCACTCTAAGATCTTCCGGGTATGTGGTGGGTCCTCCACGCCGAGCCCTCGGGTCAGTTCTTCTTTGTCCTCTGTCATTTTGCTTGTAGGAGAGAAGTAGGTGCGTGATCACCCCTTCCCCAAGGGTGAACTCCACGAGATCGAATTTTTGGTTTCAACAGCGGGCTCGCGCCTCCAATCTGTCGCTGATTCTCGCACGAAGAGCCTGACCCCCACCTTCGGGACCACCGGACTGGGATCTCCGCTGATGAACTTGCTAGATCGCGGTGATAAAGGGAAGGAGGCTTAAGACATCCCCGTCCCCAGCTTCGAACTGGTTACCTCTCCTAGCGCTTACCCTCCAGGTCGCAGAAAGACCCTCATTTATGCTCCCGCTCGGCCTTTACAGAGACAGCCGAGTTCTTTCCGCCAGCCACACCTTTTGGGGGCATTCGCCTAACATGGTTAGTTGAGGTGTTAACCACATTTTGGACCCCAGGTTCCTCACTTGAATTGGTTTATCCTCACAGGCCTTCCTGGGCAATCTGAAGCTGAGGAATCCTCCGATCTAGGGAGCGACTCGCCACCTCCTTCTCCCAATGTGCTGGAACTCTTCCTGGACGCCTCCCTAGAGCCTGCTGAGCCAAGGAGGCAAACTATTGGGATTCTCCGGAAGTATGGGCTCGCACTGCACGATATCCAGGAGGAGCGAGCTGTTGAAAGCAAGCGGCTCCTTGTGATGGAGCGGGATTATACGTGCTAATGGCGGATAAGGTCTGGTATGGCTGACCAAGGGGGATGACTTCCCCAGGACCCTCATGGATCGGATTCAGGAAAACCTGCGCGTCATCCAGCAAGATCTGGAGCAGGTCTGCGAGTTTAACAGTCCTCGCCGACCTCCGGGGATGGGGGAGCGAGGCCGGGGTAGATGGAAATGGCTCCCTAGCTGAGCCTACCAACACTCGCCCCTCAGACCCTAACTCGCATATTATGAATAATTGCTCTGCCGGTGTATTTGCTGAACATTTTACTTGTAATAAATTTAACTATTCCTTTTTATTCTGATATTCAATATTTGTTACTCGCGAATCACGATGCGATTTAGACTCGACTCGCATTAGGGTAGAGCAGGTCGCAAACGTCTAGCGAGCCGGGACCTCGCGAGCTTGGTTGGGACAGTCGGTTCGGTAGGTTTAATTCTCTTTCTATAAATAGGACCTCTTACCTACCCTTGGCATACCACATTTATTGCCCAGTTATACACCCTCTTTACTGTTCTTCTTACCACCCGCACTCATGTCGAGATCTAAAGAGATGGGCAAGACGTGACCTAACGTCGATGGCCTGTCAAAATGCACCAAACAGTTCTCAGAATACCCCTTCTTTGATGGATGAGCTTAGTGAATTCGTGGCGGACTATGTCCCGGTAGGGTTCGTCGTGCGCCGGCCTAGGCGAGGCAAGGCAATCAACACTCTCTTTACTGACGAACTTGCCTTCCCCATATCACACTTTGAGGTGGGGTTGCGCCTGCCCCTCTAGCAAGAGGTCAGTCGGGTGCTGAAGTAATTTGGGCCATCCCTGCGCAGATGAACCCCAACATGATTTTCATGCTTGTAGCTTTCACCAGCTTCCTTCGGAAGGAGCGGATTGAATTCAATCTCACTGTCTTCCCAAACTCTTCACATATCGCGTGACCAACGACGGGGTCGCTTTCTTTGTCGTCTCACAGATCAAGGTGCGTGAGACGGCTAATAAGAACCATAATTGGTTCACAAAGTTCGTCATCATCCAGGTCGAACTCGGCAACATACCCTTCTCGCCAATCCATCAAGGTGAGGAGATGTACCGGCCGCCGACCCTGACGGGCGACGACTCCAGCCTCCACCATTTTTTCCTGCATAAAGACTTCGAGGTCGCCTTCCTGCGAAGGGGCCTCGAATCGCTCCCGCCGGTTCCACCCGGCGAAGGTATGACTTGTTATTATTTCTTATCTTAGGCTTGTCGAGACGATCCTTTGATAACAAAGTTAATTTTGCAGGGGTGCTGGTGATCCCGATGAAACCACCCTTTGCGGATTCAGGGCTCCATCCCAACCCACTCGCGTGAGAGAGGGAGGCTGTGGCGGCTCGCAGAATGGAGCGAGAATCTTCCAAGCCCTCCTATAACAAGAAGCGGGCAGAGCTCGCCAGCTCCAGCTCGCCTCGCCTACCGCCATCACCAAAGAAATTGAAGAAGGTGGTGGCATCCAAGGGGAAGCACATCATTCTCGACTTGCCGGAGGTAGAGCGAGGCAGCGACGAACCCTAATGCTTCCCCAGTTGTCGAGAAGATTGTGGCTCACGAGCCTGGTCTGCCAAAGGATCATCAGAACTATTGTCTCAGCGGAAAGGCAAAGGACCAGCTCGGCGAGCCGATGGTCCAATAGGATGATCAGGCCCACCGAGTCTCCATCTCATCCCTCCTCCCTCCTGGTCCTCCACGCATTAGCCCACTAACGACCCGCAGTAGTCCTCTCAATGCTTCGTCGAAAGCATTGAGTGGTACCTCCACGCACTACCTCTACTACCGTCATGCGGTAGATTCCCTAGAGGTCCATCGCTTTAATTCATAGGATAACACCAGCGATAACACTACCGCCGCACGTTAACTTCCAATTTGTCCTTTGGACTTTTGGGGCATTACAAACCTCCCCTCCTTAAAGAAATATCGTCCCGAAATTTGATATGTCTGTACAGGAAAATAGCACTGTTGATGCGCGAAAATGGCACCGCCTAGTTAACACAGAGGGGGTGTTCGATCTCACAGGCTAGGAGAGGAAAAGCATTGGGTACATTGGAAAATGTGTACCAAATTTGAAGAAGTCTCACCTTACTCAATGATATGCATCAAGGTGTATTTGATGTTGTTTTGAGTTTATATGTGCAGGTTAAGAAAATGTAGTAATGCAGGAAAAAGTTTCTAGGTCTATGTGTCGACACCAGGAGAAGCTGTGTCGACCCTTATGAAGGCTTGTGTCGACACTGAAAAAAAGTTGTGTCGACACTTGGAGTTAATTGTGTCAACACTTGGAAAGGCTGAGTCGACACCAGAAGAAACTGTGTCGACATACAGAGGCAGTGTCGACACACAGTGAAGCTTAGACGACATCAACTGTGTCGATACCCAGAGGCAGTGTCGACACACAGAAAAGCTTAGTTGACATCAACTGTGTCGACACATAGAGGCAGTGTCGACACACAGAAGACTTTGTCGACATCAACTGTGTCGACACACAGGACTTGTGTCGACACATGGTAGAGTTTCAACAAAGTTAATTTTTGTGAAGAAAAGAAGTGACTGTGTCGACACACAGAACTAGTGTCGACACATACTACAGATGATGTGTCGAGAAGTAGTGTCAACACCAAAGGAGCTGTGTAGACACCACCAAGGCTTGTGTCGACACTTAGTCTACTTGTGTCGACACATGATGAAGTTCAGTCTCGAAACTTTGCTGACAAAGACAGAGTTTCAAGAAGTGACTGGATGACTTGACAACTACCATTACCAACCGGTCTACTGCAACTGTCAGAGCTGTCAGAAGTTTGTTAGAAACCAGATCAGCTAGTTATCATGGAGAAAGTCTATATAAAGGCATTCTCCTTCAACAGAAAAAGACTACTGATACAAGACAGATATACTAATAGAGGAAAGAGTATTCTGATACAGAATACTTAAAAAACAAAAATAAGATTTTTGTCAGAAGATCAAAGAAGAAGTTGGAGAGAGAGATCTCCATCTATTGAAGTGAAGAAAGGGACTTATATCAACAAGTCCCTCAAGTGCAGATTCTGAACCAGTCTGCCAAGAAGGATTCAGATTGAGATCTGAATTTCAAGAAAGAAGCTGATTAAAGATCAACTTCAAAGGAGTTCAACCCTACAGAGTTTAGATTCAAGAAGCTTTGAATAAAGCTAAGAGTGGTTGCTCTCTGCCATCAGATTCTTCCAAGAACTGATCAAGAAGCCATCCATCCTTTCTCTCTCTACCAGGGTGGTGGTAAAATACATTGTTAAATCTATTTTCTGTAGGATCTTTTTAAAATCTGAGTTATAAGCCTGATTTATAAAGGCTGAGTTGTAGGAGATTTAGATCTCTGAGTGGTAGATCTTGTTGAAGGCTGAGGTAGGGCTGTTATCCTGAGCTGTAGGAGATTGTAATCTCTGAGTTGTAGGCCTTGTTGAAGGTTGAGGTAGGGCAGATTGCCTGAGCTATAGGAGTATGGACTCACTCTGAGTTGTAGGAGACTTGTTTGGGTTCTGAGCTGTAAGATCTGCGGATCTGAGGTGAAGAGAAGAAGTTAGGTCGAATCTAGCACACTGCTAGATAGGCGAAGGGGTAAAGTGGATGTACCCAGACCTTGGCGAACCACTATAAAAACTATGTGCAATCTGTGATTGTGTGATTCTGTGAATTCTGTGCTGTGTTAGCTGTAGAATTAAATGTTTCTGATTAATTAATTGAATAAATATTCTGCCTTAGAAGAAAAAGGAATTACACCTATTCACATCCCCCCTCCCACTCTAGGTGTTTAGGAACTAATTCTTTCAAGTGGTAACAGAGGGAGGTTACTCAAAAGATAGACTTAACAGTCTGACTGAGATCTGTAAGGCAGAAATAAGTTCAAGAAAATGCGTTCAGGAGAAAACCATAAAGAACTTGGTTCAATGAAATTGCCTATCTGCAGGAAGGAAATATTTGGAATATGGAAGGAAAGGGTCAGATTATTTATGGAGGCATCAGATCCTGGAATCTATATAACAGTTAAGGAAGCACCATATGTTCCAATGAAGATTCTGTTCTTGATGCCAATCAAAGAATTCTAAAGGATTTTTCAGAGATGACTAAGGATGAAATCATCTTGGCTACAATGGATAAAAGTGCCCAAAATATTATAGTAAGTGTCATTGATGATTCAACATTCTAGAATCTAATTCACTGCAAAACCTCCAAGGAGATGTGAGACACATTGATTGTCTACATGGATGGTTCTGAAGAGGTTAGACAAGATAGAAAGTCTATGCTTAATCAAGAATATGAGAGTTTCAGGCAAGCCAAGTCTGAAAGTATAACTGAATGTTATAAGAAGTTCTATAGAATTGTCAATGAACTAATATCTTATGCAAGAATATTCAGTATTTATGAGCCGAATGACAAATTCCTTAGGTCTTTGACTAAGGATTGAGATACAAAGATCTGTGTCATAAGGGAAGTGGCCAGACTAGCTGAGATTTCTCCTCCAACACTGTTTGGCAAATTGCTGTCTTATGAGATGCAACTGTTGGCCAGAAAGGAGGAAGAGAAAAATACAAAGTGGCTATAAAGAGAAGTCAGTGGCTTTCAAGGTAGAAGCCACAAGGAAGAATAGGAGAATGTCTCCATCTTATCCTAAGAGAGATGCAAAAATGATCTCAGAAAATTCAGATAATCCCAGTTCAGACAGCAGTAATTCTGATGAAGACTTTGCAGCATTCACAAGGCAGTTCCAAAGATTCTTAAAAAAGAAGCAGTGGAATCTAAGCCTTCCACATCTCAGTCGAAGGATGACTATTATCAGAAGAGAAAATCATCTAGGAAGGACAGAAATGGGACAAAGCCTAGCAAGTCAACTACATCCAAGATTATATGTTATTGTTGCAACAAAGCTAGACATGTTGCGGTTGACTGTACAGACAAAAGGAACGAGCCTGCTAATAGTAAGAAGTCTCAGCACAAGAGCAAGAAGGAGAAATCCTTGGTTGCTGAGAAAGAGAAAAGATTGACAGATCAATCAACGTCAGAGTCTGAATCTGAGGCTGAGGCATATATTGGTTTGTTTGCAGAAGAAGAGGATGAGTTCATGCAATTACTGGACTCTATCTATAAGCAGGAAGACCATCAGTGCAAAGGACTGATGGCAGTGTCTAAAGAAGACTAGTGTCAGGATCTGCTTGGCCCCAGTAAGGTAAAAAGTATATCTGTAGATTCTGATTACTTCACTGGGTCAGAATCAGATGCATCTCCATCAAGAGATGAAGATGGGTCTGAATCTGAAGGATATATTCATCAGTTGATAGATGAGTATGGGGATTTGTTGCAGGCACTCAAGAAAAGCAAAAACTTGGCCAAAAATCAGGCTAAGGAAATTGCAGCTTTTAAGTTGGTTACATCTGATTCAGAGAAGCTGCTGGATCAAAAGATGAATGAGATTGCCAAATTGAAGAACATAATTGTTATTCAAATGAGAATAATCACATTCAAAAATGATCAGATTAAAAGTCTGGAAAACAGACTTCAGAAATAGAAGGAGATTGTGGCTCGTTTCTCTAAGCCAAAATCTATCCTACCCTTAACAGATGACTTTGTGTCACAAAAAGGGTAAGGCAGGAATAGGCTTTAAGAGAACTGCATGGGCTGCACAGTCCAATAAGAAAGGCAAACCCCCAGCATAAAACAAAAGACCTACTACAAACAATGCAGCTAAGATTGTACCTAAAAAGAGGTATAATAAGTTTGAGTGCTGGTGCTGTGGCAAGATAGACCACTATGCCTTAGACTGTTGGCACAATACCAGTGTCAAGGAGAATAGCAGTCTGCCTGTAAGAAGAGCTGCGGGTAGATTTGTTAAGTTTCAGACTAACTTGAACCAAGGACACAAAAGTTATTTGGGTTCTAAGGTTAAGTAATCTTTATTGCATGTGAGTCCAAGTTGTCATGCCCCTATATGGTACTTGGATAGTGGATGTTCCAGGTACAAGACTGGAATAAGGGGATTGCTGAAGGACTACTCACCTATGCTGAATGGGCCTAAAGTAATTTTTGGTGGTTCTGAAAAGGGAGTCATCAAAGGTTTTGGTAACATTTCTAATAACTCAATTACAACCACTCAAGTGGACTATGTAAAGGGTTTGAAACATAACCTAATAAGCATAAGCTAGCTGAGTGATCTTGGATATGACATTTCATTTGTCAAGAATGAGTGTCATATCAAGAGATCAAGTGATCAGAAAGTCATATTGACTGTATATAGGAAAAGAAATGTATACTGCCTAGATTTTGTGTGTGAGAATAAAAATTCTCCTATCCGTCTTGTGGCTGATGAGAACATCTCTCATTGTGTCAAATGGCACAAGAGGCTAGCCCATCTTAACTACAAGACAATTGGCCAACTCTTTAGTAAAGAGTTAGTGAGAAATGTTCCTCAAGTTAAGTGTTATAAGGATGGAATATATTCAGCTTGTCAAAAGGCAAGCAGACTAGATCCTCCTTTCATAGCCTAGGAACCAAAGATTCAGTGAGGTGCTTATACCTCTTGCATATGGATTTATTTGGTCATATGCCAGTTCATAGTCTAGGTAGGAAGGTCTATACTTTTGTGGTGATAGATGACTATTATAGATTCTCATTGGTATTCTTTCTGAGGCAGAAATCTGAAACCTCAAAGGTCTTCTACAATTTTGTCAAACAAATTCAGAATGAATTAAATAGTTCAGTGGTCAAAATCAGAAGTGACCATAGAACTGAATTCCAATCTGAAAATATGACAAGGCTGTGTGAAGAATTTGGGATTCTTTAGGAATTCTCCTCACCTAGAACACCTCAGCAAAATGACATTGCTGAGAGAAAGAATAAGACATTGATTGAGGCTGGAAGAACATTGTTGAGTGATACTTCTCTCCCAGAATATTTCTGGGCTGAGGCAGTAAACACTGCATGCCATGTGCTCAATAGGGCTTCCATCACCAAAAGTCACAAAAAGACACCCTATGAGGTTGTGAAAGGAGAAAAACCAAACTTATCCTATTTTAGGATCTTTGGTTGCAAGTGCTATGTGCTTAACAATGGCAAATCTCACCTAACTAAGTTTGCTGCCAAATCCCAAGATGGGATATTTGTTGGGTACATCAACAATAGTAAGGTTTATAAGGTCTACAATTTGGCTACTCAAGTTGTAGAAGAGTCAGTTCATGTCATCTTTGATGAAACTAGACTTATTAACAGTGAATTGCCAAGTAGTTCTTGTAACTCCACATGTATACAGCAGAAGATGGACCAGCTTACTATCAGAGAAGATCCAACTGCAAAGCAGGATGTGGAAAATGGTAGTTGTTGTCCAGGGGGAGTACAAGACACTCAAGATGCTGATGAAGACCATGAGATGCAACATATTGAAGAGATTGGAGAAGGTCAAACTGCTGATAGATTACCTCCAGCAGTTAGATAGTTGAAGGATCATCCTGCACACCAGATCATTGGTGATCCAAGACAAGGAGTACAGACAAGGAGCAGGAACTTAAACACAGTTCTTTGCTCTAGATTCTTATCTCAAGTGGAACCCAAGAGATTTGAAGAAGCTATTCTAGACCCTCACTGGATTGAAGCTATGCAGGAGGAGTTAAATCAATTCAGAAGGTGCAAGGTCTGGGATTTGGTTCCAAAACCAAAGGGCCACAATGTCATAGGGACAAAGTGGATTTATAGAAACAAGCTTGATGAGAGTGAGATCATAGTGAAGAACAAGGCAAGACTAGTTGTCAAAGTATACAGACAGGAGGAGGGCATAGACTTTGATTAGACTTTTGCTCCAGTGGCTAGGTTGGAAGCTATCAGACTATTCCTAGCCTATGCAGCATATCAAGGCTTCAAAGTATTCCAGATGGATGTTAAGTCTGCTTTCTTAAATGGAGACTTAAAAGAGGAGGTCTATGTAGAGCAGCCCTCAGGTTTTGTTGATCTACTCAATCCTACTTATGTCTATAGACTTAGGAAAGCTTTGTATGGGTTGAAACAAGCCCCAAGGGATTGGTATGAAACCCTGTCTACTTTCCTCATTGAGAACAAATTCTCAAGGGGGAAAATAGACAAGACTCTATTCCTTAGGGAATCCAAAGGAAAGATTATCCTAGTTCAAATATATGTTGATGACATAATATTTGGTTCTACTGAGAATAACCTTTGTAGAAAGTTTTCAAAACTTATGCAAGGGAAATTTGAAATGAGCAGTATGGGAGAACTTAAGTTTTTCTTGGGTCTTCAAGCAAGACAGACTGATGATTGACTGTCCATATCTCAGTCTAAGTTCACCTTGGAGTTAATTAAGAAGTATGGTATGGAGTCATCCACTACCATGAGAACTCCTATGGGGACAAGTGTATCTCTTAGCAAAGATGATGCGGGGAAACCTGTAGATGAAACTTTGTATAGAGGAATAGTTGGCTCCCTCCTATATCTGACTGGTAGTAGACCAGATATCATATATGTTACATGTGTCTGTGCTAGGTACCAATCCTGCCCTAAAGAATCTCATATTACTGCTGTCAAAAGGATTTTGAGAATAGAGATTTTCTACTAATGGGCTATTCAGATGCAGATTTTGCAGGTTGCAAAGTAGATAGGAAAAGTACAACAGGCACCTGTCAATTTCTAGGAGGAAGACTTGTATCATGGAGCTGTAAGAAGCAGAACAGTGTGGCAATCTCCACAGCTGAGTCTGAGTATGTTGCTGTAGGAAGTTGCTGTGCACAGCTGTTGTGGATACAACATTAGTTAGAAGATCATGGTATTCAGGTAAGTAGAACTCCATTATTATGTGATTCTACTAGTGCTATTTTTATTGCTCATAATCCTGTTTCTCATATTAGAACAAAGCATATAGAAATAAGATACCATTTTCTTAGAGATCATGTAGAGAAAAAAGATATCTCTTTAGAATTTGTTAGTACAGATTTACAACTAACTGACATGTTTACTAAGCCTTTAAATGAAACTAAATTCAACAATTTCAAAATTGAATTAGGTATGTTGAACATAAATTAGTTTAACAAATTTGGCTAAGTAAAATTGTGTCGACACAAGAAGTTGTCTGTGTCGACATATAGTAGTTAGTGTCGACATTCCAGGAAAGTGGTGTCGACACATCTAGAAAATAGGTGTTGACATCCCAGAAAAGTGGTGTCGACACTTCTAGAGAATAAGTATTGACTCTTCAGTGAAGTTGTGTCGACACATCTAGAAGCTGTGTCGACACTAAAAATCAACTGATCGTCGAGCGCAGATTCAACAACATTTCGTCGACTTCAAATCGTCGACCTCAGATCGACGATTTCACGGGGTCTTCGTCGAACTCGACCAAGACAAATAGAATTAATGTCGAGACATTAGAAGTCTGTGTCGACACTTTTCAACAGTGTCGACACATTAAGAGTATTTTGATGTGTCCTTTGACCTTTATATTTAGAAGGGTATAAATAGGTCAACAACATAGTCTGTCGACACACTCTCCATACTTTCGAGACCAAAACCCTGTGTCGACAAATTCTCTCTTATTAATTTAAGATTTCTCTCAACCCTAATGGCGCCAAAGCTAGAAGATAATGTCAACGAAGGCTATGAGCTGGTACGCAACGCCTTTGATTATGCAGAACCCGAGATTAAAGCAGTAGTAACCCTAATTACAGAAAATGGGTTGGAATTTCTGGTATCTGAACCCACAAAGATATGGAAGAAAGAAATTCTGGAATTCTATGGCGCTGCTACTTTAGATTCGACTGGACTTAAGATCAAATCTACTATTTAGGGAGCTAAAGTTAAACTTACCTTGAATAGCTTGAGGAAAACTCTTCAACTCCCAAGAACTCAAGAAGAAGAAGTACCTTCTACTAAGACAAGGGAAGCACTTCAATGGTGTGGATTGGATCCCACCATGAAGATTGAGTCTGCAATAAATAGAAAAGGGATGAATCTATAAGGCAAATTCCTTTCAGAAGTGGTTGGCAAAGTCATTCTTTGCAAGCCAGGGGGAATGATAGGATTTCAGCCTATATGTTCAGCCTGATGATCACGATTATCTACAGACTAAACACAAATTGGTCAGCAGTAATTTTTGAAAAGATTAAGGAAAGTATTAAGAAGCCAAATCTGGGAAGAATTATGAGCCTGTACTTGGCTAGAATAATTCCTGAAGTAATGGAACAAACTGCTGGTTGAAATATTAACCATATGAGAAGAATGGACATAAGGATTATCTCCAGATGGGATAGAGTCCTAACAAAGGACATGCCAGATGAAGAGAGGCCAGAGGTTCCTCAAAAATCTTCTGCACAAGATATTGCAGATAGTGCTCTGGTGCATGGGGAGCCTCATCTTGAGGAAGAGCCAACCCACTTGGAAAGTGAAATAGCTTCAAAGACTATTCTTGAGGTAATACAAGAAGTTAATCAATCAATTTTCATTAATGAGGATGAAATTCTAACTGTGTCTTTGGATGATGCTGACAAGAACACATAACTAAACAGTCAAGCACAAGATGTTATCATGAAGGATACATCTATTGCTGCAGATGCTCCTGAGTTGGTGGTGCCTCAAGTCCCTACTCAACAATAGTTTACCCTTGAGGAGTTGTTTCCAGATATAGTACAAGCAAGAACTGAGGGGGAGCAAACTGAATTTGAGGGGGAGAAAGCAGAGTTTGAGGGGGAGCAAGTTAACATTGAGGAGGAGCAAGTAAGTACTGTGGGGGAGGAGCAAGGGACTCAGGGGGAGCAACCTAGGACAGAAAAGGAACTGCCTCCTAGTCCTAAGGAAAGAGTTGATATAGCCAGTACCTCAGCTTCTTAAGATGAAGCAGAAATATAAGCCAAGAAGAGAAAATGGATGGTTTTCAAAAGAAGGAGTCAAAACTATAAGAGGGCATTACAAACTGCTCCACAATCTGCCCCAACCACTGACTATAGTTCCTTGTTGATCTCATTGCAAGTAAAGTTAGATAAGCAAAGGATAGCAATGGAGAAATATATGGATGAGACCCATAAAGATCTGCAATTCTCCTTGGCTCAGGATATTAAATTAATAAGATTTGAAGTAAATCAAAACAAGAAGGAAATGACAGACTGCTTTCACAAAGGAGGCAATGTTGTAGTTTTCCTAGCAATGCATCAAGAGAAAATCAACACTCAAGTTGATGATATAGCTATTAAGCAAAGTTATGTCCTAGAGAATCAACTTAGAATGAATGATAATATAACTGAATCACATAATATGATTGTTACAAAAATGAAGAATATTGCTACTGCCTAGACTGAGGTAAGGGCTAAAGCCAAGGCAGATTTTGATAAGCAATTACAGGAAGGCCTAGCTGCTGTACAAACAGCTATTGAGCAATCTCAAAAGACCATTTCTGCACAGCTACTGAACTTAAAGTCCTTTTATAAAGATGGTGTAAATTATCTTGATGAACAAGTCAGATTTCAGAAAGATGACCTCATGGATCATATTGCAAGAGAAGTCGTAAAGGGGGAGAGAGTGCTAGTCAAAGCTGGCTCTAATCATGCTAAATGGATATCTAATAGCATCAGAGCCACCCTTGGATATCCACCCCTCTGTGATGATGATAATGTAGCTGAATCAGGTATACATTCTGCTTATTTTGGAGGTGACCAACCTGAAGTTGCTCAGGTTATTTACCCTCCAACAGACTTTGAAATGATTCATCAAGAAGTACAGTCTATGTACAACCCTTCAGAAGGTGCTCAAAATATTATTCTTGAGAAAGTAGAAATGCTAGAGGCAGTTTTGAATAAAGACCAAGAAGCTCTATTGTCTAAGAAAAGATTCAGAGAACAGGCAGAGTTGAAGCCTGATTTTGAGCAGTGGAGTCCAACATCCAGGAACATTATACTGACTACTTGGAAAGCTGTAAAGGACAAGACCCATAATATGGGCAAATGGTACACTGAACAAGAATGGCAAAAATAAGAAGCCAGGCAGGAAGCCATTGTACAATACAGAAGAAAGGCAAAAACTGGGAAGCTATCTCCTAATGCTCAGGAGCCTTGCAGTATTTCCCAAAGTCTTTTCACTACTTTGAAAGGCAAAGAATAAGTGCTGAAGAGCAAAAGAAGAAAGATCTAAAGGGCAAGAAGCCAGTTGATGATACTGATGCTGACAATACAGAAGAAAGGCAAAAACTGGGAAACTACCTCCTAATACTCAAGAGCCTAGCAAGTATTTCTCAAAGCCTTTTCACTACTTTGAAAGGCAAAGAATAAGGGCTAAAGAGCAAAAGAAGAAAGATCTAAAGTGCAAGAAGCCAGTTGATGATACTGATGCTCCAGTACAAGCCAAGATCCAATCAGGCAAAGACATAGTCATTAAGGAGCCAGAGTAGCCTTAGATTAGATTTACTAGATTTTACAACATTGTATTCTTTAGTGTTAAAAAATCTATGTAAACTATTGGTAAAAAACTTTTTAAAGTTAAAACAAAATAATGATTAATGCTTATTCTGGTTGCATTATTATTCTATGATGACTGTTTATATGTGTTTTAATTATAAGTTACCCTGTCATATAATGTTGTTATACATCATAATGTGTGTTTATTATGAATGGTGTATATCATTGACTAAGGGTTATGACTTCTCCAAATAGAGGGAGATTGTTGGGTACATTGGAGAATGTGTACCAGATTTAAAGAACCCTCACCTTACTCAATGATATGCATCAAAGTGTATTTGATGTTGTTTTGAGTTTATATGTGCAGGTTAAGAAAATGCAGGAATGCAGGAAAAAGTTTCTAAGTTCACGTGTCGACACCAGGAGAAGCTATGTCGACACTTATGAAGTCTTGTGTCGACACTGGAGAAAAGTTGTGTCGACACTTGGAGTTAATTGTGTCGACACTTGAAAAGGCTGAGTCGACACCAGAAGAAACTGTGTCGACATACAGAGGTAGTGTCGACACACAGTGAAGCTTACACGACATCAACTGTGTCGACACCCAGAGGCAGTGTCGACACACAGAAAAGCTTAGTCAACATCAACTATGTCGACACATAGAGGTAGTGTCGACACACAGAAGACTTTGTCGACATCAACTGTGTCGACACACAGGACTTGTGTCGACACATGGCAGAGTTTCAACAAAGTTAATTTTTATGAAGAAAAGAAGTGACTGTGTCGACACAAAGAACTAGTGTCGACACATATTACATATGCTGTGTCGAGAAGTAGTGTCAACACCAAAGGAGCTGTGTCGACACCACCAAGGCTTGTGTCGACACTTAGTCTACTTGTGTCGACACATGATGAAGTTCAGTATCGAAACTTTGCTGACAAAGATAGAGTTTCAAGAAGTGACTGGATGACTTGACAATTGTCATTACCAACCGGTCTACTGCAACTGTCAGAGCTATCAGAAGTTTGTTAGAAACCAGATCAGCCGGTTACCATGGAGAAAGTCTATAAAAAGGCATTCCCCTTCAACAGAAAAAGACTACTGATACAGGATAGATATACTAATAGAGGAAAGAGTATTCTGATACAGAATATATAAAAAACAAAAATAAGATTTTCGTTAGAAGATCAAAGAAGAAGTTGGAGAGAGAGAACTCCATCTATTGAAGTGAAGAAAGGGACTTATATCAACAAGTCCCTCAAGTGCAGATTCTGAACCAGTCTGCCAAGAAGGATTCAAATTGAGATCTGAATTTCAAGAAAGAAGCTGATTAAAGATCAATTTCAAAGGAGTTCAACCCTACTGAGTTCAGATTTAAGAAGCTTTGAAGAAAGCTAAGAGTGGTTGTTCTCTGCCATCAGATTCTTCCAAGAACTGATCAAGAAGCCATCCATCCTTTCTCTCTCTACCAGGGTGGTGGTAAAATACATTGTTAAATCTATTTTCTGTAGGATCTTTTTAAGATCTGAGCTGTAAGCCTGATTTATAAAGGCTGAGTTGTAGGAGATTTAGATCTCTAAGTGGTAGGCCTTGTTGAAGGCTGAGGTAGGGCTGTTAGCCTGAGCTGTAGGAGATTTTTATCTCTGAGTTGTAGGCCTTGTTGAAGGCTGAGGTATGGTAGATTTCCTGAGCTGTAGGAGTGTGGACTCACTTTGAGTTGTAGGAGCCTTGTTTGGGTTCTGAGCTGTAAGATCTGCAGATCTGAGATGAAGAGAAGAAGTTAGGCTGAATCTAGCACACTGCTAGATAGGCGAAGGGGGAAAGTGGATGTACCCAGACCTTGGGGAACCACTATAAAAACTATGTGCAATCTGTGATTGTGTGATTATGTGAATTTTGTGTTGTGTTAGCTGTAGAATTAACTGTTTCTGATTAATTAACTGAATAAATATTCTGTCTTAGAAGAAAAAGGAATTACACCTATTCACCCCCCCTCCACCCCTCTAGGTGTTTAGGAACTAATTCTTTCAAAGAGGATGAAGGTTGCGGGGAAAGAGGAAGCTTTTTAGTGCTCGAGAGTGGAGCATGAGCTTGTTCGAGGGTTGCGGGGATAGAGGAGAGGTTTGCCGATAGCAGCCGGGAAGACTGATGAGCAAGAGATGAGGTTAATGATCAATGGAGGAGGTTGATCAGGAGCTGTCGAGCAGACGGGTACTTGGATGGTTGTGCTTGCAGGTTGAATGTCTAGGGAGCTAAGTTGAGCTGAGAAGAAGAGAGAGGGGCTGCTAGCAGCGGCAACAGCAGACTTCGCCCGCTACAGCTTAACTGCCACTCTTGCGACGGGCTTTCCTTTAATTAATATCGAGAGATTACAGCTTGCAATACACCTTTATAAGAAAGCATTAAAGGGGTACAAGGAGGAAGCTGGCGGCTAAGGAAAGAGTGCCAGAAGAGGCCGCGTGGACTGAGGATCCAAAAAATGGAGACCGCGCGGTCTGGGAACTGAGGCCGGCAGGCCGCACGTGGCTAAGATAAGAGAAGGGGCAGACTGGGAGAAGGAGTCCGCAGGGGTTGCTGGCTTGCTGCTTGCTGATTTCGAGCGTGAGCACCTTGGCGATGTTCAGTCCTCCTCCATTTGAGAGGCACGGGGGTCTATTTATAGGCCCAAGGAGGTAACGGCTTCCGGTGATATTACCCCCGGTGAGACGGTAAATGGAGCAAGAAGAGGAAGGAGTCCGCCGAGTCCTCCACAAGTCGCACGGACTGCAACTTGCTTCTGGAGCTGGTGTTGCTGATGGCGAACTGGGAGACTAAGTGACAGACTGCGAGGAGAATACGCGGAGTCCGCCGTTGCTGAGCTGAGGCATGATGGAGGCAAAGGAGTGGCAGGCTGCATGGTGAGTCTGCTGAATCCGCCGTACTGAACTGGGCTTGCACTAAGGGTGCGAGCTGAGGAGTGCCCGCTGAGTCCGCCGAGTCCGCACGAGGCTGTGCGGTCTAGGACTACCTTGAGGAGGTTTTGCTGCCTGGCGGACTACGAGGAGAATCCGTGAAGTTCGCCACAACTGATTGAGCCCGCGCCAAGACTGTGCGGGTTGAAGAGGTTGGCCCTGCTGATGGAGAGAAGCGGGTGTCGGAGGCTGAGTAATGGCGGGCTGCATAGCGAGTCCGCTGAGTCCACCGAGTCCACCACTGCTGATAAGTTGAGTCCACCTATGTTGTTGAACGAAGAGGATTGCTGCTGAGGAGCTGGGGTTAGTCAACGTAGGTAGACTGGAAGGCTTGACTGCGCTTCGAGTCCGCCCAGCTCGCGAGGAACTGGGTATGGCTGCTGATCTTTTAGGGTAGCCGGCGAGCGAGTGTCCGCGCGCCTTAGGCGAAAGATGAAGCCGGTTGCCCATGATGCTGGAGGACAAGGAATGGCGAGACCTGCCAGACTAACGAATTAGGCGCGTATTTGGTGAGGTGGAAATAACTTGCTGGTAGTTGGCTGGC
>CM077158.1:220976695-221041465 GCA_039583875.1 Platanthera guangdongensis | reverse complement strand
GGGGGGTCTGCCTTTTCCCTCAAGTCACTAGAGACTCTTCCATGGAGTAATAATAGCTTTTGAAAGGAGTTCAGGAGCAGTAGCTTCTAGACATGGGGTGCAATTCAGCATCTCCTTTATCATCGGACAATTCCATAACATCTACTCCTCCATTGGAGGTCCACCTGGGATTGCAGCAATCCTCTTTGAAGCATTCATACGAATCTGTCTAACTCTATTTGTATGGAGATAGAAGGATGGCTCTACTCCCCCTTAGAACTCACCGGTAGTACATCGGGGAGTTGTAAGTAGATTCTCTGAAACAGTGAGCGTAGAGGAATCATTTATAATATCTGCAGCTCCAAGCACATCCTCATCAATCTCATAATCAGCAATATTTAGCGCAGTATCATCTCCTAGATCAACCACCTCATCAGCAGTATCATCCAAACCATTATCAGCAGCACCATCATCAATCTCAATATTAGAGGAGACTGGAACATCATCAGCAGTCTCATCCTCAGGCACATCAGTCACTGTCTCAGCAGCTGCAGCCTGGCCTGTAGCAGTAACCTCAAAGAGCGGATCAACTGTCTCTTCATCTATAACTGTAGCAGCTAGAACTGATACTGAAACTAGAACCTCTGCAGCTGGAACTGGTGTCTCTAGCTAAGAGTGGATGAGGACATCTGGAACTGTAACTGAAGGAACATTCGAGGGCACTGACTCAGTAGCCACTTGTATATCAATCATTGTTCCCCCTCAACTCCTGCACTTAATCTATCAGGAGTTTCCCTGGGGGTGGAAGTAGGAAGCATGTCCTCAGGTACTTCCTCTTCCTCTACCTCCAGCACATCTCTAACTCCCCCTGACCATTGGATTCTTCTATCACACCTCAAGAAGATGGAGGAATCGATTTTCTTCAGGTGGTGGATGGGGACACCCTTGGTCATATCAAACTATCTATGTCCATCTGATTAATATAGACTTAGAATTCGTCCAAAATTGGGAGCGCGAAGACTATCCTTGATCTTTTCAAACAACATTGCACCCCAATCCAATTTTTCCTACAGATGATGGCCACCAGGAGCTTGAACATATCAGATGAAAGGTAGTCACGAGAACCTGTCTTGCATAGCAGCACCTTGCCAATGATGTCTGATAGCAGTTTGCCTTCCTCGTTCATGCCTTTTCTTTAACAGCTTTAGTATCCCTTGGCAGTCCACAAAATAGTATGGCTCTTGTGAAGTCCTCCTCTTCTAGTTGATCGCTTCTTCACAGGTTGGAAGCCTCAAAAGCCGAGTTAGGAGAGAAGCCTTCACCTTATCTTTGTCTGACGAACCTTGCTTTTGATAACTGAATCTTTCCTACGGAGCTTTGCATTATAATATACTCCAGGACGTCTTTATCCAGTACATTGCATGGGTGCTCTAGCACGAAGGATAGGCTGGCATATTCTAACATAAGGATAACATTCCTGAACTCGTCTGACGTTGATGCAAACCCGGTTCGAACGAGTTCTCCACCTCCTAGCAGTCCACTTGTGCTTCGAGGAGCCATGGAGAATAGAAATCTGAGAACTAAGGATTCGGCTCTGGACTAAATTGTCTTCTTAGAACTTGACGAACAGAATCGATGAGGAAAGAGTTTTTGGATCAAATCTCTGGAAGAAATCGACGGGAGAACTCTGCTGAACTGTCGGCTATGGCTTGCACTAACCTAATCTATGATGAACGAGAATAGAACGATCGGAGGAAGACGATGAACAGTGCTAGAAGAGGAATCGTTGGGAGACTGTTCGACGAGTCGGTTGTCTGGTTTTGACGAAATGGCGAAGGCTTGCCCTGAACCCTTATATATATATATCTATATATATATATATATATTTAATTTGACAGGGAAAGGCACGTACCTGATAAGTCGTGACACTTCGGATCCAATATAGGAAAGAAAATTTGACCCAATTGAAATTCGGCGAAATTAACGGACGCAGAGTCAATTTCATCGTGTTTAGGCATGTATATTCGACGAAGCGCTGAGTTCTGCTGACCAATATTCGACGAATTTGCCTTGGACAAATGTTTTTCTCTGCATTATGAAGTACATCCCGAGTGAATTCCTGTCTTCTTGGCCATCTTCACGAGTCCTTATTCAGCATACCCAATTTCATTTTGAAAAATGAGAACTTGTCCTCGTCCAGTGGCTTTGTGAATATATCTGCGACCTGCTTATCCGTCGGGACATAGTTGAGGGCTATATCCTTGTTCTCCACATGCTCTCGGATGAAGTGATATCTTACTTTGATTGCTTTGTCCGACTGTGAGATACTAGATTGTTTGTAATCGCTATTACACTGGAGGAGTCGCAGAACATCGGAATCTCTTTAAACTTCATGTTATGGTCCTCAAGATGATTCCTGATCCAAAGAAGCTTTGCGCAACAACTACCAGCAGAGATGTACTCTGACTCATCAGTTGATGTTGCCACACAATTTTGCTTCTTGCTACTCCATGAGATAAGCCTTCTTCGAGGAAATGTCACGTTCCGGAAGTGCTTTTTCTGTCATCCCTGATGCCTGCAAAATCTGCATCTAAAAATCCAATTAGCTCAACATCATTACTTCTTGGGTACTATAAGCCAAGATTAGTTGTACCCTTAAGGTATCTTAAAATTCGCTTCGCAGCGACGTAATGAGATTCATTCGTGTTCACCTGAAATCTAGCGCACACATGTTTAAACATTATGTCGGGTTTACTGGTAGTGAGGTAGAGTAAGGATCCAATTATGCTTCTGTACTTGATTTTATCAAAAGGTTTCCCTTTCATCCTTCTCCAGAGACATAGTTGAACTCATTGGAGTACTCATCGAGATTGCGTTCTCCATTCCGAATTTCTTAAGTAACTCTTTGGTGAACTTCGTTTGAGAGATGAAAATTTCATCTTCAGATTGTTTCACCTGAAGTCCTAAGAAATACTTTTGCTCTCTCATACTGCTCATTTCAAACTTCTCTTGCATAATTTTTGAAAATTTTTTGCAAAGGTTGTCTTCCGTAAAGCCAAAAATAATGTCATCGACATAAATTTGCACTAGCAAAATCTTGTCTTTTACTTCCCTAAGAAATAATGTCGAGTCTATCTTTTCTCTTGTGAACTTGTTCTCAAGAAGAAAGCTAGACAACATCTCATACCAGCTCAGGGAGTTTGTTTTAAGCCGTAAAGAGCTTTATTAAGCAAATAGACGTATTTATGGAAAGTAAAGTTGACAAAACTTGGGGTTGTGTTACGTATACTTTTTCTTTCAGATTCCCGTTGAAAAATGTTAATTTTACGTCCATTTGATATACCTTTAAGCCTTTGAGGGCAGCATACGCAAGAAACAACCTAATCGCTTCGAGTCTGGCCACTGGAGCAAAGGTCTGATCGAATTTGATCCCTTCTTATTGTCTGTACCCTTGAGCTACAAGCCTGGATTTGTTCTTGATAATAACTTCATGTTCGTCCAGCTTGTTTCTGAAAATCCATTTGGTGTTGATCGCGTTCTGTCCTTTGGGTCGATGCACCAACTACCAGACTTTGCACCTTATGAACTGGTTGAGCTTCTCCTGCATTGCCATGATCCAAGAGGCATCCTTGTTTGCTTCTTCAAACTTTTTTTGGCTCAACCTGAGACAGAAAACTAAGATGCAATATCTTGTTAGCTATACCTCTTCTGGTTCTAACACCGTCGTCTGGCTCTCCAATGATTTGATCAGCTGGGTGATCTCTGAGGTGTCTAAACACTAGGTTTCTTCCTCTTCCACCAACAGGTTCTACCGCATCAGGTGCATCCTCTATGGTTGGTTCATCTAGTTGTTTTCATCCACCATACTTGAATCAACGACCTTGACTGAGCTTGGAGTGTCTTCCTTAACCACTTCATCCAAGCTTAGTTCATTAAACCTGGAACCTCCCTCTGATACTAAATGAAAGTATCTAATGTCTACCTAAATCACCTAGAGGGGGTGAATAGGTGATGTCTGTGTTTTTTTGCAGAATAAAAATACTTTAAAAAGGAGAGCACACAAACACAAATATTTATAGTGATTCCCCGAGTTTGGTATGTCCACTGTCTCGCCTCGCCTATCTCGCACGAAGGGCTAGATTCGGCTACTTCACCTTGCTCAGATTTCAACAAATCTTACACCACGGAGCCGCAACTCCTACAACTCGGAGACGACGCTCCTACCACTCGGAGAACAACCTATCCTATCACTCAATCCAAAACCGTATCTACAACTCGATCCACAAACGGATAAACAAATTGGAGGGAAATCCTCCTACAAATGTAAAAGAGTTTACACACAATAATTACAATTAATTTAGGCAAGATCAAAGTTCTTTGAGTCTTCATTCTTCGATAACGAATGAACTTGAATATCTTGAAAAGCACTTGAACCCGAAACTTTGAGGACTAAGATCTTTAACCTTAGATCGACTAGATCTAGAAGAATAAAAACCTTCAAAAAGCACGGATCCAGTCGAATAGGTCGAAGACGAACGAACGTGCAGCAGCGTGCATCGGTCGATCGAAAATCGCGAGAACGTACACGGGAGCCGACGGGAAAAATTTACACGAGATCTTTCTTGGAATATGTTGAGCACGATTATGGTTGATGATAAATCCACCCTAAGCATTTATAGAGATCCTCAATTGCAACGGCTATAAAAGAACTTCCAGAACAAGACCTTTGAAAAACACTGTAGATGGCGTATCGTTCAACCCGAGCCGAATTTTGAAAAACCAGACGGAAAAATAACACATGTAATTCTCGTCGAGTATCATCGAGTATAGCTGAGTATACTCGCCGAACTAGTAGTGATATTTGACGAAATTCACTTAGAGAAATTTAGCTTGTCCAACTTGCCAATCAACGCCATACAGAAGTAGTACTCGACGAATTCGACGAGTATTGGCTAGCATACTGGACGAATTCGACGAGTATTGGCTAGCTTACTCGGCGCATTCGATGCCTGACCTAGTGATAGTCGCCGAATTTGACTTAGAAAATCCTGAGAAGTAAATCTGAATGACTCGACGAATTCATCGGGTATCGACCAGTATATTCGACAAATTCGGCGAGTATCGTTAGATACATTAGACGAATTTGACGAGTATACACGAGAAGACTCGACGATTTTTACTTGGTAGATTTCCAACACTCAGAGATTTTACCTCAAGTACAATATGATGAATTCGACAAGTGTTTGTAAGTATACACGAGTTTGATGAGTATCAACGAGTATACTCGATGAATTCGACGAATATCCATTACAATACTCGACGAATTTTACTTAGGTAAAATTTCTGTTCTTTTGATTCCAAGTCCTTCTCGTCCTGGATCCTCCTCATGCACTTGGGATAGAAGTACACCCCAATAGAGAGATTACACGTGAGCCAACACCTACACAATGAAGGATTAAATTGTATAGTGCTGTGTTTACTGACCCACTGTAACCTGACATTGGTGTGTACTTAGCAATATAGACATGTAAGTACATAACTGAAAATACAACATCAAAAATAATCTCAATTCATCTTAACTTAACGGGACTCTTCTTCAAATCAGGATTATTGTGGATATAATACTCAACACTCTTTTTTCAGATTAGGTTTTTGTGTAATAGCACTTTTCTTTTGACCTAGAAGCTCCACTTTACTCTTTGACAATCTGCAACGGCTTCAAAAAACATCTTGTCAAAGTATGGAAAGGAATTGAATTGTTTATTTTTGCTTTCGACGCTAACGCCAAATTTGACTTTTGTCAATCAGTACTGACTCAATGGCATAATTTGAATCTTGTCAGCTGTATCGCAGTATTGACTTCATTCTCAGTGGTATTAGACTTGGTGCTGAGACCCGTGGCTTTCAGCGGCTACATCTGAATCATCTCAACTATACCGCTGTGAAGATCATTCTTTCCCAGCGGTATTTGTAATACCCCAAAAAGGAGTTGTTGGTAATAGGCTAAAGTCGAGCAGAGCTCGACGAAAGCGTCGAGCAGAGCTCGACGAAATAATCTCTCATGTGTTATGGCTCATTCGACGAACTCAGACTCCGTTCGACGACATCTCTTTCGTTCGACGATTTGCGTATGACGATCGTGACTCCGTTCGATGAATTGTTGAAATAAGATGTCGCCGAAATGGTGACTCGTGTCATGTGGCTGGTGTGCGGCCACTGGAGCGGTGGTTGACTTTGTCAGCTCAAACCGGAGCCGTTGCTTTATTTTGATGAGAAGAGATCAAATGGTTGGGGTAAAACCCAAGGCCACATATACAGAGGGCTGGGACTGAGGAAATCATTCTTCTTGTTCGCTCTCTCTCTTCTTTACTTCTCGAGTTCTGGAGAAGAGAACTCTCGGCTGGTTCTAGGGTTTCGGTGGACTTGAAGTTACTGAAGAAGATCTTGTGGCTGGAATCAAGAGCCGAAGCTAGAATCGCGAAGGGGAAAGTGGCGATCACTTCCATTTGTGCCAAAAAGCTTCATCACGGCTAGGAGAGAACTACAAGGGTAACGAGTTTCTCCCGGACAAGTGAAGTCCTCAATATGCATACTGTTAACCCCAAAATCGGCGATCCTACCAAGGCAGCCAGCTTGCTAGTCGCGGCCTGCTCCGGTTCCTCTTGGAGGTCGCGACGTCTTAGGATGGGCGGACAAGTTTTTTGTCCGCCGCACTTGGGCGGTCTCAGCGGTCTGACCGCCCAGGCCGTGCATCGTTCCTTGGTCGGCAGGGGCTGCGGACTGCTTCTTCAGTCCCCCCTGCAGGCCGCGCGCCTTGTCATATTAACCGCAACTTTGTCTCAACAGGTGCCCCTTTGTCGGACAAGGATCCCTATCCGCCCAGTCCGGCAACAAGCCGCATACTTTGTAGGTCACTCATCAAGTAGACCAGACCGCCAGACTGTCAAGCGGCCTGCCTCCAGGCCGCCTATAACGCCCCGAAACTCAAAGGAGCAAAGGGGGACGTTTTGGGCCAGTTTGGGTTCTGGCAGCAGGCACACGGCCTGGACACGGGCGTGTCCCAGGGCGTGTCGAGCCTGTGTCGACACTGAGACGGGAAGTCGACACTTCGTCTCGACATTGTGTCGAGACTGGGCACACGGCCTGCGACACGGGCGTGTCGCAGGGCGTGTCGACCCGTGTCGACACTTAGCCGCGAAGTCGACACTCTGCGGTCGACGAGTGTCGAGACATGGCACACACGGCCTGCGACACGGGCGTGTCGCAGGGCGTGTCAACCCCATCGACACTCGTCCCGGGAGGTCGACACTTTGGTCTCGACATTGTGTCGAGACAAGGCACACGGCCTAGGACACGGGCGTGTCCAAGGCCGTGTCATCAGGTCGACGATCTTCGCTCGACGAAGTGTTGAGTGTCGAGACCGTGTACACGGCCTGGGGTCCAGGCGTGTTGAGGTGACACGGGCGTTTCCTAGAACCCGTGCAGTGCTCGGTTGATTTTGGGGAAAAATGATAGGGGTACACGGCCGGCCACACGGCCGTGTCACATGGAACACGGGCGTGTCAGCTCGAACACGGGCGTGTTCGATACCCGTGTGAGGTTCCAGGCGAGCCGATTTTGACGGCGAATGAGGCACACGGCCCTGGACACGGGTGTGTGCCAGGCCGTGTTCGGTCCAGATTGGGCATTTCAGTCCCGAATCAAAGCCGTTCGTTTCCTTATTTTGAGATCCAACGGCTGGGGTTGTTCCTGAAGGAATATACCCGGGATTGGACTTAGAAACCCTCACTTTTTCTTAAGTGTTATCTTTCTAAAACCTTAGAGAGAGAGGAAGCCAAGGGAGGAAGAAGGAGCTAGATCCCGCCATTGGAGGAGCTTCGAAGCTCCGAATCGCGAGCCGACTCCGGATCCACGGAGGCAAAGCTAGTGCGGTGCTTTTCATCTGATTACTTTTCAATGGCGCCAAAGAGGAACGCTAGGGTAACGATCCTCATCTCGAGCATGAGTAGCTCTCTTTCTTTGCATAGGAAGCCCGCTCTCGCGAGTTTGCGGAGAGTTGGAGGCGTTCCTTCGGGTAGATATGTGAAGTCCCCGTTGTTTAGAGTCCGTAAGCGAGAACGGACATAGGCATGATGTGTGAAGCCTACCCGGACATGTTGGTCTGGATCGGTGATGTTGCATTGCATAATGCCGGAGAAGACTCTGTGCTATTGGTTGTTTTTCGGGTTTTCTACGCGGTAGATTGCAGCAGGGAGCCTTGGGGACTAACCCAAAGGTGCACCCGGAAAACTGGGCGGATACGAGATCTTGCCAACTTGGTGGCTTGAGAGCCAACTTGAACATAACGAGTTATGTGACTTGTGATGGAAATGGGACTCGGTGGAAGTTTGACCTGCGCAAATGTCTTAAATTGTCGTTGCGATGTGAGCACGGGTTAGATGGAACCGTACCCGTTCTATGTCATTCGGTTAAAGAGACCTAAAGGCACGTGGCACTTACCGTTGGCATAGATTAGGGTCTTTTGGCGGTCGATGACTTAAATTGTCGTGACCCAGGCCAAGAAGACAAATTGCTCATAGGTTTGGCCGTCCAAGTGGCGGTGGTGAGTCCGGAATGTCTATGGCTTTAATTGACGTGACATCGACCGGTTCACCGAGAATGTGCCCTGAGAGCACGGGGCGTGTGGCCGTGAGAGCCAACGTCTGTGTTGAAATGGCTAATTATTATTGCTCGCTTATGCTAATGAAATGCAGGGAAGGAGCATCGCCGCCCCGAGTTGGGGGAGGGATCGTTATAATTTGGTCAGCATTGCTGACCGTTGCCTTTTTTTGCCACCGTGCGGTGGTATGTTGCTTGCAGGTGCAGCTGGACCAGTCCGGAGCGGTCAATATCGGGCAAGCGAATGCGAAGCCGGCCCTTGAGGCCTAATTGGAAGTGTTTAATGCTTTATTCTGTGTAGACCGGCCTGTGTGCCGTGGTTTGTAAAATATGTATTTGACAGTGAAACCGGTTTGTAAGGCCTTAAGGCTTATTTTGGGTATTTTGTATAACATTCCTTTTCTGTATTAGTGGACATTCATGCTCTAATGCTGGGTTCTTTATTGCAACTTTTGTATATACTTCCGCTAGAATGCTCTGTGTAGGACGTTTGAGATTGGTTGATGGTTTCCATAAGTAACCACCCGGTCTGTCTGTAGTATATGGCGTCGGCCCCCGGCCGGACCTACTGTTATATGCTATGCGACGGATAGGGGTGTTACATTTGGTATCAGACTACTGGTTTGGTCACGCTTAAAGTGAATTCGTGGGCGAATTCTTTTAAGGGGTGGTGAGCACGTTGTGTGTGTCATCGTTATAACAGTAAAAGAACCCATGAATGTCCACTTAGGAATGAAAATACATGTGTTTTTGAGGAACCTGTGTGTTCCTATAATTGTTTGTTTGCAATTTATTTGGTCGCTTAACGGTGCTTTGTACCACTATAGGTGACCAGAAGTGGTGTTGGGCCGTCAGAACGCCGAGTTTCTGAGGCTAGTAGTGCACCGGATGTTGCTCCTGCAACACCTCTGTCGGCTGAGAATATTCGATTGGTGGCTGAAGCGTTGTTGGCCATGATAAATGCTAGCCTGCAAGGCAACCGCAGCAGCCCGCTCCTGTGATGGAGCAAGAACCTCTTCAAGAGGCTGAGCCGAGGAGAGTGGAGCAAGTGGTTGTGGAACCGGTGGTGGCCGAGGAGGGCAACTGAGAGGCAGCTTAAGCATGTAATGGGAGTTAACCTTCCGTTATTCTCGGGGTTGGGAACCCCATCTCAGGATGAAGACTGGCTCTCCAGGGTGAAGAGAGTCATGACAACGACGGAGACGGAGGAGTGGCAAATGACCACCATCGCTACGTTCCTTTTGGACGGTGAAGCGAGAATGTGGTGGGAAGGATTGGAGCTGCACTTATTGAGAGGTAGGCAACTCGGTGATGTCTCGATGGAAGAGTTCTCGAGATTATTCTGGCTAGATACCTCCCTCCCTTCGAGCAGCAGAAGATGCGTTGAGAAAATAATTTCTGAAGTTGGTTCAGGGTGAGAAGAGCATGGATGAATATCTCCATGAGTTCACTCGTTTAAGTCAATATGCTAGCTCCACCATCGTGGATGAGGAGCGCAGACTAATCGCTTCTATGAAGGCTTGAGGGATGAGTTGAGACTACTACTTTCGGGGCCGATGACGCAGGGTTCTTAAACCTTGGTCAATACTACTGCCCGGGTCCTTGGAGAAGGACATGAAGAATGTACAAGCAAGAAAAGCTTGGGTGGAGAAGAAATCTGAATTTAAAGTGCCGATACTTCAAAGACGGCTATCAGAGGTCTTTCAAGAAGCATAGGACTTCGGGTCCAGCTCCTTCTGGCGCTTCTAGGGCGACTACGAGTCGGACCCCGGGCGCGTGTTTTTACATGTGGAAAGACGGGGCACTTTGCCCGCGACTGTTGGAGCGGACGTCCTAAGTACGAGAGAAGGCCGGGAGCTACTTATGAAGAGAAGGGAAAGACGGTGGAGTCGACCGCATCCCATTTGCTCTGCCCCAACCAAGGGTCTATAATCTTGGCCAACAGGAAGGCCATCAACAAGCTGATGTGGTGTACATGTACGGTTTATTTATAGCCGTCAATTTCTTTAAATACTTGTTATGCACCTGTTACCTTACCACTGCTCGTTTAGGATTTGTATTGATTTGTGAAAATCCGGCACGAGCGACTCTTCGATACGGGAGCTTCACACTCCTTCTTGTCCGAAGGATTTACATCACGCATCGGAGTCCCTTCTTCGATGGCGAAGGATAAGTTTGGATGTGTTGTTGCCTAATCAGGTGTTCGATGCGAGCGGATAGGATTTGCGATGTTACGATTCGTTATTGCGGAGCAGGAGTTCGACCTGCGAGCGTCTTTACTTCCGTTGGTGGAGTTCGACGTCATCTTTGGCATGGACTGGCTCTCGGAGCAGCAGGCCCATGTAGATTGCGGTAGCAAGGAAGTCAAGCTGGGATCAAGTCGTGAGACGACTTTTACGGGCTTAAAAGGGGTCGAGCAAGACGTTGATGTCTGCTCTTCAGGTGGTGAAGGCGGTTCGTGCCGGAGCAGAACTGTTCTTTACACTAGTGGAGTGGTGCAAAGCCGAAGCCCGCGTTGATTGTATTTCAGTGGTATCGGAATACCCTGATGTGTTCCCCGCAGATCTTCCTGGAGCCCCGCCTCAACGGGAGATAGATTTTACGATCGAGCTAGTGCCATGTGCAAAGCCTGTGTCATGATCTCCTTATCGGCTAGCGCCTAAGGAAATGGCGGAGCTGAAAGTTCAACTGCAAGAGTTGTTGGAGCAAGGGTATGCGCCCCCAGAGTTCTTCGCCTTGGAGCGCACCAGTCCTCTATGTTAAGAAAAGGACGGAAGCTTGAGGCTATGTATTGATTATCGGAGCTCAACAAGCTGACTGAGAAGAACAAGTACTCGATCCCCCGGATTGATGATCTTTTTGATCAGTTAGGTCGGGTCGACGGTGTACTCGAAGTTAGATCTCAAGGCTGGGTACTATCAGCTGCGAATAAGGGAGAGTGATATCCCAAAGACAGCGTTTAGTACGAGATACGGGCATTATGAGTTTACGGTCATGGCCGTTTGGGCTGACTAATGCGCCGTCAGTGTTCATGGATTTGATGAACAGGCTTTCAGGGAGTACTTGGACCATTTCGTGATCGTCTTCATCGACGATATTTTGGTGTACTCACAAAGTGAGGAAGATCACTTCAAGCATCTTCATTTGGTGTTGGAGACGCTTAGGAGAAATCAGTTGTATGCCAAGTTCTCGAAGTGCGAGTTTTGGATATCCTCAGTGGCGTTCCTCGGCTATAGTAAGTGGAGAGGGTATTGCTGTGGATCCGGCGAAGATTGTTGCGATACGGGAGTGGCCTGAGCTCGCTACTATAGCGGAAGTCCGAGTTTTGCTGGGGCTTGCCGGCTATTATAGGCGCTTCGTAGAGAACTTCTCACGGATAGCGTTACCTCTCACTACATTGACGAGGAAGGAGCATAAGTTCGTTTGGACGCCGGAGTGTGCACGAGCTTTTGAGGAGTTGAAGTGTCGGTTGACCACGGCGCCTGTGCTGAGTTTCGCCATGTGGGACCGAAGGCTACGAGATTTATAGCGATTGCTTCGGGCAGCGGTTTGGGTTGCGTGCTACTGCAACACGAAAGTGTATAGCTTATGGCTCGAGACAGCTAAAGTGTGCATGAAGGAACTATCCGGTCCATGACTTGGAGTTAGCGGCCGTGATGTTTTGCCTTGAAGCTATGGAGACACTACTTGTACGGTGTGAAGATTGATATCTACACCGATCACAAGAGCCTGAAGTATCTTATTGATCAGAAGGATCTGAATATGCGGCAGCGTAGATGGATGGAGTTCCTGGGGGACTATACGTTCAAGATCCACTACGTGCCTGGCAAAGGGAATGCGGTTGCGGACGCGTTGAGTCGCCGAGCCCCGGCTCAAGCCAATTGGCTATCGGTGCATGATGACGGTTTGGTGCGAGTTTGGAGGCGTTGGAGATTGTTTGTGTGGACAGGCAATCAATGCTGAAGCAGTTCTGAATTGGACTGAAGTCCAATATGACCTGGCTGATCGTATTCGGCAGGCTTTGGATATGGATGCTCATATGAAGCAGTTCATGGTAGAGGCTTTGGATGGGTCAAATCCCCAATTCGTCGTGGAGGACGGATTACTTTGGAAAACGGTCGTCTATCGTCCCAAGTGTGGGCAATTTACGGGTGGAGTTGTTGTACGAGGCACACCATATCCAAGTACTCGATTCACCCGGGGAGCACGAAGATGTACCGTGATGTGAAGAAACTGTTTTGGTGGCCGGGTTTGAAAAAGGATGTGGCGCTCTACGTAGAGAAGTGCCAAACTTGCGCCTTGTGAAGGCGGAGTGCCAAAAGCCGGAAGGATTTCTTAAGTCCTTGCCTATTCCGGAGTGGGAATTTGACGAAATCTCTATGGACTTTGTGCACGGTTTGCCAAGGTCGCAAAAGGAACGACGCCATTTTGGGTGGTGGTTGATCGATTAACGAAGGTGTCGCATTTTATTCGCGCATAGGAAGGATGATCCGGTGGAGAAGTTGGCAAAGCTTTATGTGGATAACATAGTACGGCTTCATGGTGTGCCCCGTAGCATCGTGAGTGACCGAGATGGGCGGTTCACGTCCAATGATTGGAGGCTGGTGCAGCAAATGTTGGGAACAAAGCTGAAATTCAGCACAGCCTTCCATCCCCGCAAACGGATGGGCAGAACCGAGAGGGTCAATAGAACCATGGAATATATGCTTCGCATGTGTGTCTTGATTTCAGAAAGCAATGGGAAGACCACCTTTTTTGGTGGAGTTCGCGATACAAGACAGCTACCAAGCGAGTATTCAAATGGCGCCCTTCGAGGCCCTATATGGTAGAAAATGTCGCACGCCGTTTGTCTTGGTTAGAAACGGGTGAGTCAAAGTTGTATAAGCGATCGGAAGTGGAGGATGCTACCTCTTTGGTGAGAACCGTTCGGGAGAGGTTGCTTATCGCTCAGGACCGGCAAGCGAATACTATAATGCCAGCACAGGAACGTGGAGTTCGCTGTGGGTGAGATATGTGTACCTAAAGATCAAGCCGTTCAAGGGTGTCTCGCCGTGGGCGGCGATTGAAAAAGCTAAGCTCGAGTACCTGGACCGTTTGAGGTTCTGGAGCGAGTTGGTGAAGCGGCCTATCGGTTGAAGCTTTCAGTGGAGCTTAGTGGTTTACATGATGTATTCCACATTTCGTGCTTCGGAAGGCGGTGCAAGAGCCTACGCAAGTGATCGCGGGTTGATCAAGTGCCGGTGGATAGTGGGCTAACGACAAGGTCAAGCCCGTGCGGATTGAGGACTCGGAGGTCAAGCGGCTACGCAAATAAAGAGATCAGGATGGTCAAGGTCCGGTGGGACAATTGCGGTCGTGAGGAGCTCTCTTGGGAGCGAGAGCAGACTATGCTTGACGAGTATCCGGAGTTGTTCCGCTCGGGTACAAATTTTGGTTTTTGAACATGTCTTTCCTTTATGTAATTTCGTGGACGAAATTCTTTTAAGAGGGGGAGAGTTGTAACGCCCCGAAACTCAAAGGAGCAAGGGGGACGTTTTGGGCCAGTTTTGGGTTCTGGCAGCAGGCACACGGCCTGGGACACGGGCGTGTCCCAGGGCGTGTCGAGCCTGTGTCGACACTGAGACGGGAAGTCGACACTTGTCGTCTCGACATTGTGTCGAGACTGGGCACACAACTGGGCGTGTCTCAGGGGGCGTCGTCCCCGTGTCGACACTTAGCCGCGAAGTCGACACTCTGCGGTCGACGAGTGTCGAGACATGGCACACGCCTGCGACACGGGGCGTGTCGCAGGGCGTGTCAACCCGTGTCGACACTCGTCCCGGGGGTCGACACTTTGGTCTCGACATTGTGTCGAGACAAGGACACGGCCTAGGACACGGGCGGTCCAAGGCCGTGTCATCAGGTCGACGATCTTCGCTCGACGAAGTGTTTGAGTGTCGAGACGTGTACACGGCCTGTGGTCCAGGCGTGTTGAGGTGACACGGGCGTGTCCTAGAACCCGTGCAGTGCTAGGGTTGATTTTGGTTGGAAAAAGAAGGGGTACACGGCCGGCCACACGCCGTGTCACATGGAACACGGGCGTGTCAGCTCGAACACGGGGCGTGTTCGATACCCGTGTGAGGTTCCAGGCGGAGCCGATTTTGACGGGAATGAGGCACACGGCCCTGGACATGGGGCGGTGCCAGGCCGTGTTCGGTCCAGATGGGCATTTCAGTCCTGAATCAAAGCCGTTCATTCCTTATTTTGAGATCCAACGACTGGGGGTTGTTTCCTGAAGGAATATACCCGGGATTGGACTTAGAAACCCTCACTTTTTCTTAGTGTTATCTTTCTAAAACCTTAGAGAGAGAGGAGAGCCAAGGGAGGAGAAGGAGCTAAATCCCGCCATTGGAGGAGCTTCGAAGCTCCGAATCGCGAGCCGACTCCGGATCCACGAGGCAAAGCTAGTGCGGGTGCTTTTCATCCGATTACTTTTCAATGGCGTCAAGAGGAATGCTAGGGTAACGATCTTCATCTCGAGCATGAGTAGCTCTCTTTCTTTGCATAGGAAGCCCGCTCTCGCGAGTTTGCGAGAGTTGGAGGCGTTCCTTCGGGTAGATATGTGAAGTCCCCGTTGTTTAGAGTCGTAAGCGAGAACGGACATAGGCATGATGTGTGAAGGCCTACCCGGACATGTTGGGTCTGGATCGGTGATGTTGCATTGCATAATTGCCGGGAGAAGACTCCGTGCTATTGGTTGTTTTTCGGGTTTTCTACGCGGTAGATTTGCAGCATGGAGCCTGGGGACTAACCCAAAGGTGCACCCGAAAAACTGGGCGGATACGAGATCTTGCCAACTTAGTGGCTTGAGAGCCAACTTGAACATAACCGGGTTATGTGACTTGTGATGAAATGGGACTCGGTGGAAGTTTGACCCGGGCAAATAGGCTTAAATTAGTCGTTGCGATGTGAGGACAGGTTAGATGGAACGTACCCGTTCTATGTCATTCGGTTAAAGAGACCTAAAGCACGTGACACTTACCGTTGGCATAGATTAGGGTCTTTGGCGGTCGATGACTTAAATTGTCGTGACCCAGGCCAAGAAGACAAATTGCTCATAGGTTTGGCCGTCCAAGTGGCGGTGGTGATGTCCGGAATGTCTATGGCTTTAATTGACGTGACATCGACCGGTTCACCGAGAATGTGCCCTGAGAGCACGGGGCGTGTGGCCGTGAGAGCCAACGTCTGTGTTGAAATGGCTAATTATTTATTGCTCGCTTATGCTATGAAATGCAGGGAAGGAGCATCGCCGTCCCAAGTTGGGGGCGGGATCGTTATAATTTGGTCAACATTGCTGACTGTTGCCTTGTTTTGCCACCGTGCGGTGGTATGTTGCTTGCAGGTGCAGCTGGACGTCATAGCGGGCTAAAGCCCGAATGCGAAGCCGGCCCTTGAAGGCCTAATTGGAAGTGTTTACTGCTTTATTCATGTGTGACCGGCTGCGTGCCGTGGTTTGTAAAACAAATGTAATTTGAAGTGAAACAGTTTGTAAGGCCTTAAGGCTTATTTTGGGTATTTTGTATAACATTCCTATTCTGTATTAGTGGGACATTCATGCTCTATATGCTGGGTTCTTTATTGCAACTTTTGTATAATGCTTCCCTAGAATGCTCTGTGTAGGACGTTTGAGATTGGTTGGATGGTTTCCATAAGTAACCACCCGGTCTGTCTGTAGTATATGGCGTCGGGCCCCGGCCGGACCTACTGTTATATGCTATGCGACGGATAGGGGGTGTTACAACCGCCCACCTCGCCAGAATGCACGACCTGCCATATCACAAGCCCAGGCCGCCCAGCAGGTGCGGCAAGTTCCATTCAACAAAGTGGCGGACTCCAGCAGCATGGGCAACCGCTTTTTCAGTCTGGCTGAGGAGCGCGGACGCTCCAGCTCTCCGGCTACCTGCAACGATCAGCGGACATATCCCGTTCATCGCGAGCTGGGCGGACTCGAAGTGCAGTCAAACCTTCCAGTGTGCCTACATTGATGAACCCCTGCTCCATCTTCAGTAGCCAGCCACCTCGTTCAACAGCAGAGGCGGACTCAGTTTATCCACTGCGGACTCCGCGGATTCCTCTCTCAGTCCGCCCTACAGCCTCCAACACCCGCTTCTTCCTAGCAGTGGGAGGACAACTTCCTCAGCTCGCACGTTTGGCGCGGGCTCGCTCAGCACAGCAGGAACGGACTCTTCCCAGTCTGCCATCAACATAACCATATCCAGAAGGCAGTTCCAGTCCGCATGGCCTGTTGCGGACTCGGCGGACTCCATCCTCTACTCGCACCAGTTACCGTCTCACCGGGGGTAACGTCACTGAAAGCAGTTACCTCCTCGGGAATATGAATAGACCCCCATGCCTCTCATTTGAGGACGGTCTGAACAATCTCATCGCTCTTGCACTCGAGGACTCCCGACGACAAGCTCAATTCTTCACCTCCTGCGGACTCCTCTCAGTCCACACCCCCTCTTATAATAACCGTGCGGCCTGCCATCCTCAGTTATCAGTCCACGCGGCCTCCTCTACTCTTAGTCGTGCGGCCTGCCGACCTGGATCTTCAGTCCGCGCGGCCTCCTCTCTGGCGCCTCCTCTCCTTAGCTGTCAGCTTCCCCTGTGTACCCTTTATTCGCTTTCTTGTAAAATGTGTAATGCAAGTTGTAATAACTCAATATTAATCAAAAGAAAGCTGGTCGCAAGAGTGGCATTTAAGTCGCTGTTAGTGGCCCCCTTTCTTCTTCTCAGCTCAGCTTAACTCTCTCGGCATCAACCTTCAAGCACAACCGTCAAAGTAACTGTCTGCTCGACAGCTCCAGATCAACCTTCCCAACCATCTCCGCACTCGGATCAACACTCTTCTCTCCTATATCCCCGCAACCCTTAAACAAGCGCTTGCTCCACTCTCGAGCACTCAGAAGCTTCCTCCCTCTCCTCAACCCTGCAATCCTCATCTTATCACCTAGCTTGTGAGATCGAACAACTCGTTACTTAGGCGTTGCCATTTTCACGCATTAACAGTTAACACGCGGCCTTAAGATCCGAACAGACGGTGAACACCGATAGTTAGTCATGTCAGATCATCATTCAGCCGAGAACCTTGCTCAATCAAGTCCCAGAGATGATCCTCTCAGGGAGGCCTTCGAGCAATCGCACCGGGAAAATGCGCAGCAATTTCAAGTAATCAACCAAATGCTTGATGTGATCACGCAACGATTAGGCACTCAACCTGTAGCAGCTCCAGTTGCTCCGATCAATCCAACCCCAATGTTGGAGAATCAACAGGCTTATCCTCCAGCTTACCCACCGGTCTATCCTCCTTATACAGCAACCTTTCCGCAAGGGCCTGCAGCCACTTTGCGACCTCAAGATGAAGAGTTTGCAGCTCGTCAAAACGACTTTCGGGAAGCAGCCCGGGGAAGTCCTGCAAGATTTCTCAACTTTCAAGGAAGTCACCCTTATCCATCAGCTCCTGCATTTGCTCCTGCAGTAGCTTTTCCTTTCTATCCTCCTCCTTTTGCAGCTACAACTTATGCTCTCTTTTATCCTTATGATGTAGGAGAGCAGGAAGAGCCTTCGCCATTTACAGAGAATGTTTGTCATGAACCTACTCCAGCTAATTTCAGATAGCCCCGGTTACCAAACTACACTGGAGAGACTGATCCAACGAAGCATCTTCAAGCTTTTGAATCAGTCGTTGCTCTCAAGACTCTTTCAGACGCTACCAAATGCAAGTTCCTTGTAACAACCTTTGATGGACAAGTGAGGGATCGGTTTTATGGTCTTCGCCCTCAGTCTATCACTTCCTTTGCTGATCTGCGAAGGGAGTTCTTGCTCAGGTTCTCTACTTTAACTAAGAGAAAAGGCGGTCCAGAAGCTCTCTTTGAGATCAAGCAATGTGAGAACGAAACTTGGTCTCAGTTCGTTGATCGATTCCAGAGAGAAATCTTGAACATCGAGATTGTTGGTCAAGAAATGTACCGAGTGGCTCTTATCCACGGTTTTCGTGAAGGGCCGCTCAAGTTTGAAGCCAATGTCCGAGCACCAAGAATGTATCAAGAGTTGATTGTCATAGCCAACTCATACATCCGAGGCGAAAAGAGCAACCTAGGCTTCGTCTCCAGGCTTATATCAGAGAAAGATCCTTCTCACAAGCAGCCTCTGAGGTCTCCTCACAAAGATTTCCCAACTCACTCAAGGAGGGAAAGAAGATTTCAACGCCATCGATACCCTTTCCCGAGCCATGATCGTGCTCAAGATCAGTCGCTACTACCACCAGCTTCATCTTCACAAACAGCTGCGGTCCATCAACAGCAAGAAGATGACTTGCATGAGTCTGAACTAGATAAAGTCATGCTAGAAGTAAGTCAAGTCATGAAAGATAGGGCTAACTACAAAATTCCTTATCGACCAGCTGATCAAAGATCTAAAGACTCAGATCCATATTGTGAATTCCACAAAGAGCCAGACCACCTAACTGAGAACTGTCGAGCACTCCGCCAACTAGTGCAAAGGATGCTCTAGCAGCTTCTTCCCAAAGATGATCGCCATGATCCAACAACCTCAAAGGGCAAAGAAGTTGCAGACATTCCTTGTAGCTCAAGAGGAGTGAGCCTAGTCGAAAAACACCCTCTCCTTGTTGTTAACAATACTGTTGAATGTTTCGATGTCGATGACAAGGGCGTGCTTGGAAGACTATTCTGAGCCGACAAAGGACTTAACAGTTCTTCAAAGTTTTTTTATAACCATGACGGGTTATCTCTACTCTTACTCTTTGAATATATTCATCTTGAAACGCCTCTAAGTGTTTTTTTCATCATGTTTCAATAAAGTTTACCTCAGGGATCCCGTACTGACACATTTTCCATTTTGGAATGCCTTTTCCTCCATTTTCTCTTTGCCAAAAATATCGCTGAACCACTGAGATATCGCCAAGTCTTGTTGTGCCCTCTGTATATTGTTCTCTGGCACGACCACTACGACCACATACAGTGGGGAGTGTTCACGTATGTGTAGTGGGAGCCGTTCAATCTACGATGGTGGGCTTCAGACTTTGGATCCCAGCCGGCATCTAGCACAGAGTGTGCGCCAGGGAGGCCCCATGTGTTAGCTCTACTGTGCTTCGTTAAGGATACATTACAGTTACGGTGATCTTTGCTTGACAATCAATGGCGATCAAGCGTAGCCTTGTCTCTTCGATCATCTCACAACTGTGATGGTCGAACACTCTATGGTACTCTCAATCCGTGCCTTCACGGGATCCATAACTCCGCTGATATTTCCACAGACAAGCAATGTTATAGGCCACTTGGCGCAACTAGTCTCATTGATCAGTGATGTTGTACCCAAGGCAAGAGAGCAGTGTATCTGTCGTTTCCTTCTTAGGATTTTGTGCATGTCTCCCTTTTGTGCTCTGTCAAGGGAGTATAGCTAGTCCGCTCTGAGTAGGGCTATACTGGTGATGACGTTTCTTGGTCATCTCTGAGTATAGACCACTTTTTTATCAACTGCCTTTCTCACAGGTGAACAGGTTAAATCTGACCTACCAAAAGGATTTGCAACAATCATTTTTGCTTATTCTCATATTATATGCATTGCTTGCTCAAAGCTCTATTAGATGATGATCTACAAAGCTCTTCATTACTCTTATTAAATGCTAACGGCATCAATCATTGATCAAAGAATCTGACTCTCCTTGATTAACAAGTCATGCAAGCAAAGTCTAATTAAGATAATCTCTTCTTATTGATCTGGACTTCATATTGAAGATATCATATCTATCTTACTACAATTACCATTGCGGTCTAACCTTTAGTCAGAATGGCAGAATGCATCAAGCTTCTTCTCTGCTAATCTGATCATATCCATCCTATCATATCAACAGTCAACATTCGACTTATTGATCTGAACTTCATGCTAAAGATATCATCTCTAATATAGCAAGAAGATCACTACTCTGGTTTGATCTTCATTCAATTATCGGCAGAGTTCATCAGACATTTCCTCTGTTATTTGGTCATATCCATCTTATCTCATCAACAGTTAGCATTTGCAAGTTCCGTCCAGGTACTTGCAGCTTAGCTCATTATTTAATGTCTGCTGCTCACTCTTCTCTTTGCAGTGATTAGTAGGCACTTGCAAGCCTTATCCAGGTACTTGCAACTTAGTCTATATACCATAGCTGCTCCTAAACTCTCATTTTGCAGAGATCAGCAGATACTTGCAAGTTTCTTCACAGGTACCTGCAACTTTCATATACCATATCTGCTCCTAAACTCTCATTTTGCAGAGATCAGCAAATTCTTGCAAGTTTCTTCACAGAAACCAGCAGATAACTGCAAGTTGCCTTCAAGTATTTGCGGCTTTTTTACTCTCGTATTTAATTCTAACTTCTCTTTTGCAGAAACCAGCAAGCGCTTGCAAGTCCCCCTTCATGTACTTGCAACTTATTTTCTTCTTCACGAATATAGCTTACTCTTATTTTTGCAGAAGATAACAGGTGCTTGCAAGCCTCCATCAGGTACTTCCAAGTTATTATGCTTTCAAGTTTTCCTCTCACATTTGTTTTGCAGAACTCAGTGGAAGACACATCTTCTTCGTTTTGCAAAGGCAAACTCAGGTACACGCAAGACGTAGCTTCCATACATGCCTACACTAACTTTTCTCTTGCAGGAAAAAGATAGGCATTGGCAAACTCCTCTTAAGGAGAGACATCAGGTTCTATCTCTTCTTGCCCCCTTCATTTCCTTTGGGTTGGATCACGATTTTCGTGGGTCTCCAACTTTTTTGAAGTTCACTTCTAAACTTAAAAAAGTGCGGGGATTATGTTAACCCCGAAATCGGCGATCCTTCCCAAGGAAGCCATCTCGCTAGTCGCGGCCTGCTCCGGGTTCCTCTTGGAGGTCACGACGTCTTAGGATGGGCGGACAGGTTTTCTGTCCGCTCAGGCCGCACGGCTTGGGCGGTCTCAGTGGTCTGACCGCCCAGGCTGCGCATCGTTCCCTTGGTCGGCAGGGGCTGCAGACTGCTTCTTCAGTTTGCCCCTACAGGTCACGCATCTTGTCAGATTAACCGCAACTTTGTCTCAACAGGTGCCCCTTTGCCGGACTCGGATCCCTATCCTCCCAGGCCGGCAACAAGCCGCATACTTTGCAGGTCACTCATCAAGTAGACCAGCCCTCAAGACTGTCAAGCGGTCTGCCTCTAGGCCGCCCACCTCGCCAGAATGCGCGACCTGCCAGGTCGCCAAGCTCAGGCCGCCGAGCATTTGCGGCAAGTTCCATTCAACAAAGTGGCGGACTCCAACAGCATGGGCAACCTGCTTCTTCAGTCCTCCTGAGGAGCGCGGACGCTCCAGCTCTCCGGCTACCCGCAAAGATCAGCGGACATATCCCGTTCATCGCGAGCTGGGCGTACTCGAAGTGCAGTCAAACCTTCCAGTCCGCCAACATTGATGAACCTCCGCTCCAGCATCAGCAGCCAGCCGCCTCGTTCAACAGCAGAGGCGGACTCAGTTTATCCACCGCGGACTCCGTGGATTCCTCTCGCAGTCCGCCTTACAGCCTTCAGCACCCGCTTCTTCCTAGCAGCAGGCAGACCACTTCATCAGCTCGCACGTTTGGCGCAGGACCGCTCAGCACAGTAGGCGCGGACTCTTCCCAGTCCTCCATCAACAGAACCAGTTCCAGAATGCAGTTCCAGTCCGCGCGGCCTATTGCAGACTTGGCGGACTTCATCCTCTACTCGCACCAGTTACCGTCTCACCGGGGGTAACGTCACCGAAAGTCATTACCTCCTCGGGCCTATAAATAGACCCTCATGCCTCTCATTTGAGGACGGTCTGAACAATCTCATCGCTCTCGTGCTCGAGGACTCCCGACGACAAGCTCAATTCTTCACCTCCTGCGGACTCCTTCTCTCAGTCTGTGCCCCCTCTTCTGATAACCGCGCGGCCTGCCGTCCTCAGTTATCAGTCTGTGTGGCCTCGTCTACCCTTAGTCGCGCGGCCTGCCGACCTGGATCTTCAATCCGCGCGGCCTCCTCTCTGGCACCTCCTCTCCTTAGCCGCCAGCTTCCCCTATGTACCATTTATTTGCTTTCTTGTAAAGGTGTAATGCAAGCTGTAATAACTCAATATTAATCAAAGCCCGATCGTCGAGACAAAGCCCGATCGTCGACACAACCTCGACACGCCCTGCGACACGCCCGTGTCGCAGGCCGTGTCTGCCGACACGCCCTGGGACACGCCCGTGTCCCAGGCCGTGTCACCCAAATTTTCCTATTTCAGAAATTTGGACTGTTACAATCCTCCCCTCCTACAGGAAATTTCGTCCTCGAAATTCAGACACAGGAAGGCAACAGTAAACAGCAAGAAATATGTTACAACATAAAAAAGTTTATATTACAACATCCTCTCTCGAGATTACAAAAACAGCTGAGGGAACTCTTCGCGCATGGTTTGCTCTCGCTCCCATGACAGTTCTTCACGGCCACAATTGTCCCACTGGACTTTTACCATGGCGACCGCCTTGTTCCGCAACTGTTTCTCGGCTCGATCTTCGATCTGAATGGGTCTAACTCTCGTTGTTAGCCCATACTCCACCGGTACACGATCATCCGCGATCACTTGAGCTGGCTCTTTCACGGCCTTCCGAAGCACCGAGATGTGATAGACATCATGCAACCCACCCAAGTCTGCCGACAGAGCTAGCCGATAAGCCGCTTCGCCAACTCGCTCAACCACTTCAAAAGGACCCAAATATCTTGGACTCAACTTTTTCAATCGTCGAATCCTGGAGACACCTTTGAATGGCTTGATCTTCAAGTAGACCCAATCGCCAACCGCAAATTCCACGTTCCGGTGCTTGGCGTTGTAGTACTTCGCTTGTCGATCTTGAGCAATAAGCAATCTCTCTCGAATCGTCTGTATGGTTGAGTTTGCTTCCTCAACCTCATTTGGTTTAACAACCCGAGCTTCGCCCGCTTCTACCCAAGCCAAGGGAGTACGACACTTCCTTCCATATAGAGCTTCATATGGTGCCATCCCAATGCTTGCCTGGTAGCTGTTATTATATGCAAACTCGACCATATAGAGATGATCTTCCCATCTCTTTCCGAAGTCAAGGGCGCACATTCGGAGCATGTCCTCCATTGTTCTGTTGGTATGTTCAGTTTGGTCATCCATTTGGGGATGAAAGGCCATACTGAAAGTCAACTTCGTGCCCAACAGTCGGTGAACTAGCCTCCAATCATTTGACGTGAATCGCCCATCTTGATCACTTACGATGCTCCGAGGAACACTATGAAGCCGCACAATCTGGTCAACATATAACTTTTCCAAACTTTCAACTGAATCATCCCACCTATTCGGAAGAAAATGTGCTACTTTCGTTAGCCGGTCAACAATCACCCAAATAGAATCATTTCCTCGCTGCGATTTTGGCAACCCGTGCACAAAATCCATGGAAATATGATCAAATTTCCACTCTGGGATTGGCAATGACTTCAAATAACCGCCCAGCTTTGGCATTCCGCCTTCACCAACGCACATGTTTGGCATTTGGCTACATAAAGGGCAACATCTTTCTTGAGCCCTGGCCACCAGAAAAGCTTTTTCATATCATTGAACATCTTTGTGCTCCCGGGGTGAATGGAATACTTTGTATAATGCGCTTCATACATCAGTTCTTCCCACAACTTCCCCACATTTGGGACACACAAATGGCCCTCTTTTCGTACAAGACCGTCAATCCAGGTGAATTTGCCCTCTGGCCCTCCATTCACATAGCGTAAGAGATATTCATCCAACTTCGTTGACCGTCGAACTCGATCCGCAAGGTCACATTGCACCTCGATCCAGTTCAAACATGCAGTGGCAGTGGAATTCTTTTCAACACAATAGATCTCTAACGCCTCCAACTCCTGAATAAGGCGTTTATCATGCCTTTGTAACCAATTTGCTCTAGCCGGAATCCGCCAACTCAAGGCATCCGCGACAACATTCCCCTTCCTGGGCGTATAGTGAATCTCTAAAGTGTAGTCCCCAAGGAACTCCAACCACCTTCATTGTCGCATGTTCAAGTCTTTCTGCTCCAAAAGATACTTGAGGCTCTTATGATCGGTATAGATCTCCACCTTCACTCCATAAAGGTAGTGTCGCCACAACTTGAGTGCAAAAATCACCGCCGCTAGTTCTAAATCATGGACGGGATAATTTCGCTCGTGCACCTTCAGCTGGCGTGAGCCATAAGCAATCACCTTTCCGCTCTGCAGAAGAACGCAGCCTAAGCCGCTCCCTGAGGCATCACTATAAATTACAAATCCATCGGTTCCACGTGGCGAAGACAACACCGGCGCCGTGGTCAACCGAATCTTCAGCTCTTCAAAAGCTCGTGCGCACTCTGGCGTCCAAACGAACTTCTGATCTTTTCGCGTCAAGGTGATTAGTGGCAAAGCGATCCGCGAGAAATTTTCCACAAATCTTTTATAGTAGCCCGCCAGTCCAAGGAAACTTCGGACCTCAGCCACGGAAGACAAATCTGGCCACTCCTGTATGGCCCTTATCTTCGCTGGATCTACTGCAATGCCCGTTCCACTCACCACATGGCCCAAAAATGCCACTGACGATAGCCAAAACTCGCACTTCTAGAACTTGGCATATAGCTGATTTTGCCTCAACGTGTTCAACACCAACCGCAAGTGAATCTCATGCTCGGCTTTGTACTTTGAGTATACCAGGATGTCATCAATGAACACAATCACAAACAGATCGAGGTACTCACGAAAAATACGGTGCCTCAAATCCATAAACACCGAGGGCGCATTGCACAGTCCAAATGGCATGACTGTGAACTCATAGTGCCCATAACGCGTTCCAAATGCGGTTTTGGGAATGTCACCTTCCCGAATTCTTAACTGGTAGTAACCAGACTTCAGGTCTAACTTCGAATAGACGGTCGATCCCACCAGCTGATCGAACAACTCATCAATCTGGGGTATCGAGATATGCCCAGGCTTGAATGCCAAGAACAGGATTGGTGAGACCGACCCGCGCTTTTGATATAGCCATGAGTACGCGGTACTCGGAGAAGGCAAGGCGATTTGAGCAACGGGGGGTGGAGGATCCGACCTGCGCTATATCCGTCCGACGTGAGACCAAAAGGTGCGGTCTGTTGGAGCGCATAGCAAGAGTCTTCGGCCTGCGCGCCATGACACAATGGGGGGCTACGGGCCATCCCGGTGTAGGAAGACTAACTCCGGCTGCACGCCATGGAGTAAATGCTCAAGAGATTTACCGTTGGGTTATGACCCTGATACGGTGGTGGGCAAGAGATTTGCCGGAACACCAATAATGTGCCCTGAGTGCACGGACCGCTGGGCCGGGTGGCGAACGGTTGTGATGGCTTGTGTGCGTGAAAGCACATTTTAATGATATATATATATTGCCATCCTTGTGATTTTCTATGCCTGCAGGGAAGAATACCGCTGCCCCGAGAGAAGGGGTAGGGTCGTTATAATTTGGTCGTTATAATAGGAAAATTTGGGTGACACGGCCTGGGACAAGGGCGTGTCCCAGGGCGTGTCGGCGGACACGGCCTGCGACACGGCCGTATCGCAGGGCGCAGCGGAAGCATGGTGGGCCCATAACCCACAGGTCGGAGGATCGAAACCTCCCTCTGATACCAAAAATATAACAACCCCATCCGTTCATATGGTATATTCTAGAAGGTCCGGCCGGGGCCCCACAGTATATATCACAAAACAGGCGGTGAAGGTACAGGATGATACCAGAGTAGCGAATCGCACCTATCAGAAATCAATCTAGCGGAAGCCTAGACTACAACTTGAACTCCTCATGAACTCCACATTTTATACCATATAGGAATGTCTTACAACAAGTCAAAAGAGTTGGCCTTATGGCCTTACATTTCTTGCAAACAGTGGCCTAAACAAAGTGGCGCGCAGGCCGGCCACAAGAAAAGAAAACACACAACAACACAGATAGCCTTCGAGGGATAGCAGCAGTAGCAGCAACAGCAGCAGGAACATCAACCTCTATGCGTCCCGCTCGGCTCTCCAGCACCTGTACAGGGATAATCCACCCAACGGTGGCAAACAAAAGCAACGGTCAGCGTTCAGCTGACCAAATTATAACGACCCTACCCCTTCTCTCGGGGCAGCGGTATTCTTCCCTGCAGGCATAGCAAATTACAAGGATGGCAATATATATATATATCATTAAAATGTGCTTTCACGCACACAAGCCATCACAACCGTTCGCCACCCGGCCCAACGGTCCGTGCACTCAGGGCACATTCTTGGTGTTCCGACAAATCTCTTGCCCACCACCGTATCAGGGTCATAACCCAACGGTAAATCTCTTGAGCATTTACTCCATGGCGTGCAGCCGGAGTTAGTCTTCCTACACCAAGATGGCTCGTAGCCCCCCATTGTGTCATGGCGCGCAGGCCGAAGACTCTTGCTATGCGCTCCAATAGACCGCACCTTTTGGTCTCACGTCGGACGGACATAGCGCAGGTCGGATCCTCCACCCCCATTTCCTTAGCACAACAGCGGGTCTTTCTTGGGCCTCCCAGTACTTCCTGTGACTCTCACAGGTGGACACCGCACAAGCACAAATGTCAGGGGTCTTTCCTGGCTATCCTGCCAGTACTTCCTGTTACTCACTTCACAGGTGGACACCCTACGACATCAAGCATCACAAAGGGCATTTCCTGGTCATACTAGTACTTCCTGTGCCGCCGACACAGATTGGACCCAAAAACATCACATGGCTATTTTTTCCTGGACTACCACCCCAGTACTTCCTGCTACTCCTTTTCGCAGGCATAACCCGCAGACTCCTTAACCTACACGTTATCACGGAGTCTTCTCCGGTTCGTATGCAACATCAGCAATCCAGACCAACCTGTCCAGATGGGCTTCACACAGCATGCCTATTCCGTACTCCATTTCCCGATCTATATACTAACAAAGGGGATTTCACGCATCCACCCAAAGATTCCCAAAATCAGCCACCTCTTGGTGGGGGAAATCACAAAGTTATGCCAAAAAGAAGCCTTCACATGGCTAGGAAGAAAAGTCGTTACCCTTGACGACCGCTTCGGTGCCATGACCACAAAGCTTGCTTGCAAGACTCGCAAGAGCGTTTCCTCCGCAACGCCGTCTTCGGATTTCTCGTCGGTAACCAGCAGCACCACCAGCAGCAGCCCCCTTTCCTTCTTCCTCCTCCTTTCTCTCTCTCTTTCTCTCTTAACTTGAAGAAAGATCAAGGCCAAAACAAATGAGAATCACTTCTCAGTTTTCGACCTTTAGGAAAAAGAGAAAGAAGCTTCAGCCCTTGGATCCCAGTTGAAGGAATGGATGGCCACGATTTTGCCAAAAACACAGATTTTGACCTGACATGGCCGTGTGCCAGGCCGTGTGCCTCAAGCGGTGGGCAACCGACTTATCCAAACCAGTGACACGCCCGTGTCATGGGCCGTGTCACCAACACGCCTTCAGACACGCCCGTGTCTGTGGCCGTGTGCCTGGGCGAAAAAAATCCCAAATCATCCCGAGACTTCACACGGCCTGGGACACGGGCGTGTCCCAGGGCGTGTCGGCGGACACGGCCTACGACACGGGGGTGTCGCAGGGCGTGTCGAGGTTGTGTCGACGATCGGGCTTTGTCTCGACGATTTTTCGCTCGACGATGTGTCGAGAGGAGACACACGGCCCAGGACACGGGCGTGTCCACGGCCGTGTCGTATGCTCGACGACTGTTACTCGACGATCGTCGAGTGTCGAGACGTGAGTGTCGAGTGTCGAGAGGTTGAACACGGCCTGTGACACGGGCGTGTCACAGGGCGTGTCAAATCGGGTCGACGAACTCAGCCTGCCGAAGGATTTCGACAGGGCGTGTCTTTGTGCCGTGTCAGGGCACACGGCCTGGGACACGGGCGTGTCACAGGCCGTGTGAAGTCTCAGGATGATTTGGGATTTTTTTTCGCCCAGGCACACGGCCACAGACACGGGCGTGTCTGAAGGCGTGTAGGTGGCATGGCCCATGACACGGCGTGTTCCATTGGCGTGTGACTGGTTTGGATAAGTCGGTTGCCCACCGCTTGAGGCACACGGCCGTGTCAGAGGCCGTGTCAGGTCAAAATCTGTGTTTTTGGCAAAAGCGTGGCCATCCATTCCTTCAGCTGGGATCCAAGGGCTGAAGCTTCTTTCTCTTTTTCCTAAAGGCCGAAAACTGAGAAGTGATTCTCATTTGTTTTGGCCTTGATCTTTCTTCAAGTTAAGAGAGAAAAAGAGAGAGAAAGGAGGAGGAAGAAGGAAAGGGGGCTGCTGCTGGTGGTGCTGCTGGTTACCGACGAGAAATCCGAAGTCGGCGTTGCGGAGGAAACGCTCTTGCGAGTCTTGCAAGCAAGCTTTGTGGTCATGGCACCGAAGCGGTCGTCAAGGGTAACGACTCTTCTTCCTAGCCATGTGAAGGCTTCTTTTGGCATAGCTTTGTGATTTCCCCCACCAAGAGGTGGCTGATTTTGGAAATCCTTGGGTGGATGCTTGAAATCCCCTTTGTTAGCATATAGATCCGGAAATGGAGTACGGAATAGGCATGCTGTGTGAAGCCCATCTGGACAGGTTGGTCTGGATTGGTGATGTTGCATACGAACCGGAGAACACTCCGTGATAACGTGTAGGTTAAGGAGTCTACGGGTTATGCCTGCGAAAAGGAGTTGCAGGAAGTACTGGGGTGGTAGCCCAGGAAAAATAGCCATGTGATGTGTTTGGGTATAACCTGTGTATGCGGCACAGGAAGTACTGGTGTGACCAGGAAATGCCCTTTGTGATGCTTGATGTCGTAGAGTGTCCACCTGTGAAGCGAGTAACAGGAAGTACTGGCAGGATAGCCAGGAAAGACCCCTGACATTTGTGCTTGTGCGGTGTCCACCTGTGAAGAGAGTCACAGGAAGTACTGGGAGGCCCAGGAAAGACCCGCTGTTGTGCTAAGGAAATGGGTATCGAGATATGCCCAGTCTTGAATGCCAAGAACAGGATTGGTGAGACCGACCCGCGCCTTTGATATAGCCATGAGTACGCTGTACTCGGAGAAGGCAAGGCGATTTGAGCAACGGGGGGTGGAGGATCCGACCTGCGCTATGTCCGTCCGACGTGAGACCAAAAGGTGCGGTCTGTTGGAGCGCCTAGCAAGAGTCTTCGGCCTGCGCGCCATGACACAATGGGGGGCTACGGGCCATCCCGGTGTAGGAAGACTAACTCTGGCTGCACGCCATGGAGTAAATGCTCAAGAGATTTACCGTTGGGTTATGACCCTGATACGGTGGTGGGCAAGAGATTTGCCAGAACACCAAGAATGTGCCCTGAGTGCACGGACCGTTGGGCCGGGTGGCGAACGATTGTGATGGCTTGTGTGCGTGAAAGCACATTTTAATGATATATATATATTGCCATCCTTGTGATTTGCTATGCCTGCAGGGAAGAATACCGCTGCCCCGAGAGAAGGGGTAGGGTCGTTATAATTTGGTCAGCTGAACGCTGACCGTTGCTTTTGTTTGCCACCGTTGGGTGGATTGTCCCTGTACAGGTGCTGGAGAGCCGAGCGGGACGCATAGAGGTTGATGTTCCTGCTGCTGTTGCTGCTACTGCTGCTAGCCCTCGAAGGCTATCTGTGTTGTTGTGTGTTTTCTTTTCTTGTGGCCGGCCTGCGCGCCACTTTGTTTAGGCCACTGTTTGCAAGAAATGTAAGGTCATGAGGCCAACTCTTTTGACTTGTTGTAAGACATTCCTATATGGTATAAAATGTGGAGTTCATGAGGAGTTCAAGTTGTAGTCTAGGATTCCGCTAGAATGATTTGTGATAGGTGCGATGCGCTACCCAAGTCTGCTGATAAGCCGCTTCGCCAACTCGCTCAACCACTTCAAAAGGACCCAAATATCTTGGACTCAACTTTTTCAATCGTCGAATCCTGGAGACACCTTTGAATGGCTTGATCTTCAAGTAGACCCAATCGCCAACCGCAAATTCCACATTCCGGTGCTTGGCGTTGTAGTACTTCGCTTGTTGATCTTGAGCAATAAGCAATCTCTCTCGAATCGTCCGTATGGTTGAGTTTGCTTCCTCAACCTCATTTGGTTTAACAACCCGAGCTTCGCCCGCTTCTACCCAAGCCAAGGGAGTACGACACTTCCTTCCATATAGAGCTTCATATGGTGCCATCCCCATGCTCGCCTGGTAGCTGTTATTATATGCAAACTCGACCATATAGAGATGATCTTCCCATCTCTTTCTGAAGTCAATGGCGCACATTCGGAGCATGTCCTCCATTGTTCTATTGGTACGTTCAGTTTGGCCATCCGTTTGGGGATGAAAAGCCGTACTGAAAGTCAACTTTGTGCCCAACAGTCGGTGAACTAGCCTCCAATCATTTGACGTGAATCGCCGATCTCGATCACTTACGATGCTCCGAGGAACACCGTGAAGCCGCACAATCTGGTCAACATATAACTTTGCCAAACTTTCAACTGAAACATCCGGCCTGTTCGGGAGAAAATGTGCTACTTTCGTTAGCCGGTCAATAATCACCCAAATGGAATCATTTCCTCGCTGCGATCTTGGCAACCCGTGCACAAAATCCATGGAAATATCATCAAATTTCCACTCTGGGATTGGCAATGACTTCAAATAACCGCCCGGCTTTTGGCATTCCGCCTTCACCAATGCACATGTTTGGCATTTGGCTACATAAAGGGCAATATCTTTCTTGAGCCCTGGCCAACAGAAAAGCTTTTTCATATCATTGAACATTTTTGTGCTCCCGGGGTGAATGGAATACTTTGTATAATGCGCTTCATACATCAGTTCTTCCCTCAACTTCCCCACATTTGGGACGCACAAACGGCCCTCTTTTCGTACAAGACCGTCAATCCAGTTGAATTTGCCCTCTGGCTCTCCATTCACATAGCGTAAGAGATCTTCATCCAACTTCGTTGCCCGTCGAACTCGGTCCGCAAGGTCACATTGCACCTCGATCCAGTTCAAACATGCAGTGGCAGTGGAATTCTTGTCAACACAACAGATCTCTAACGCCTCCAACTCCTGGATAAGGCGTTTATCATGCCTTTGTAACCAATTTGCTCTAGCCGGAATCCGCCGACTCAAGGCATCCGCGACAACATTCCCCTTCCCGGGCGTATAGTGAATCTCGAAAGTGTAGTCCCCAAGGAACTCCAACCACCTTCGTTGTTGCATGTTCAAGTCTTTCTGCTCCAAAATATACTTGAGGCTCTTATGATCGGTATAGATCTCCACCTTCACTCCATAAAGGTAGTGTCGCCACAACTTGAGTGCCAAAATCACCGCCGCTAGTTCTAAATCATGGACGGGATAATTTCGCTCGTGCACCTTCAGCTAGCGTGAGCCATAAGCAATCACCTTTCCGCTCTGCAGAAGAACGCAGCCTAAGTCGCTCCCTGAGGCATCACTATAAATTACAAATCCATCGGTTCCACGTGGCGAAGACAACACCAGCGCCGTGGTCAACCGAATCTTCAGCTCTTCAAAAGCTCGTGCGCACTCTGGCGTCCAAACGAACTTCTGATCTTTTCGCGTCAAGGTGATTAGAGGCAAAGCGATACACGAGAAATTTTCCACAAATCTTCTATAGTAGTCCGCCAGTCCAAGGAAACTTCAGACCTCGGCCACGGAAGACAAATCTGGCCACTCATGTATGGCCCTTATCTTCGCTGGATCCACTGCAATGCCCGTTCCACTCACCACATGGCCCAAAAATGCCACTGACGATAGCCAAAACTCGCACTTCGAGAACTTGGCATATAGCTGATTTTGCCTCAACGTGTTCAACACCAACCGCAAGTGAATCTCATGCTCAGCTTTGGACTTTGAGTATACCAGGATGTCATCAATGAACACAATCACAAACAGATCGAGGTACTCACGAAAAATACGGTGCATCAAATCCATAAACACTGAGGGCGCATTGCACAGTCAAAATGACATGACTGTGAACTCATAGTGCCCATAACGCATTCCAAATGCGGTTTTGGGAATGTCACCTTCCCGAATTCTTAACTGGTAGTAACCAGACTTCAGGTCCAACTTCGAATAGACGATCGATCCCACCAGCTGATCGAACAACTCATCAATCCGGGGTATCAGATACTTATTCTTCTCGGTCAGCTTATTCAATTCACGGTAATCGATACACAATCGCAACCCACCGTCTTTCTTCTTTACAAAAAGCACAGGCGCGCTCCAAGGTGACATGCTTGGGCGTATATAACCTTACTCCAACATTTCTTGGAGTTGAACCTTTAATTCAGCCAACTCTTTTGACTTGTTGTAACATATTTCTTGCTGTTTACTGTTGCCTTCCTGTGTCTGAATTTCGAGGACGAAATTTCCTGTAGGAGGGGAGGATTGTAACGATCCAAATTTCTGAAATAGGAAAATTTGGGTGACACGGCCTGGGACACGGGCGTGTCCCAGGGCGTGTCAAAGGACATGGCCTGCGACACGGGTGTGTCGCAGGGCGTGTCGCAGGGCGTGTCGAGGTTGTGTCGACGATCGGGCTTTGTCTCGACGATTTTTCGCTCGACGATGTGTCGAGAGGGGGCACACGGCCCATGACACGGGCGTGTCCAAGGCCGTGTCGTGTGCTCGACGACTTTATCTCGACGATCGTCGAGTGTCGAGACGTGGGTATCGAGTGTCGAGGAGTTGCAACACGGCCTGTGACACGGGCGTGTCACAGGGCATGCCAAATCGGGTCGACGAACTCAGCCTGCTAAAGGATTTCAACAGGGCGTGTCTTTGTGCCGTGTCAGGGCACACGGCCTGGGACACGGGCGTGTCACAGGCCGTGTGAAGTCTCGGGATGATTTGGGATTTTTTTTGCCCAGGCACACGGCCACAGACACGGGCGTGTCTGAAGGCGTGTTGGTGACACGGCCCATGACACGGGCGTGTTCCATGGGCGTGTCACTGGTTTGGATAAGTCGGTTGCCCACCGCTTGAGGCACACGGCCTGGCACACGGCCGTGTTAGAGGCCGTGTCAGGTCAAAATCTGTGTTTTTGGCAAAATCGTGGCCATCCATTCCTTCAGCTGGGATCCAAGGGCTGAAGCTTCTTTCTCTTTTTCCTAAAGGTCGAAAACTGAGAAGTGATTCTCATTTGTTTTGGCCTTGATCTTTCTTCAAGTTAAGAGAGAAAGAGAGAGAGAAAGGAGGAGGAAGAAGGAAAGGGGGCTGCTGCTAGTGGTGCTGCTGGTTACCGACGAGAAATCTGAAGCCGGCGTTGCGGAGGAAATGCTCTTGCGAGTCTTGCAAGCAAGCTTTGTGGTCATGGCACCGAAGCGGTCGTCAAGGGTAACGACTTTTCTTCCTAGCCATGTGAAGGATTCTTTTTGGCATAACTTTGTGATTTCCCCCACCAAGAGGTGGCTGATTTTGGGAATCTTTGGGTGGATGCGTGAAATCCCAAAGATTCCAGACTGAACTCCAGACAGTTCTCTGGTCGACGAATTCTGGACTCTGTACTTCAACACTTTCATTCAGAAATTATTCTAAGTCCAGACTGAACTCCAGTCGACGAACACATTTACCATCTCGTCGAACTTCAGACACAGAATAGCCAAAGTTCAGAAGAGACAGCAGTTCAGTTTTCAGCTCGACGATCATGGAACTCAGCTCGACGAACAGAAGCCGTTTGGTCGACGAACACAACATCTCAGCTCGACGAACTGTGAACTCAGTTCGACGATTTCTGTCAACTGTTCGACGATTCCATACTAAGTCATTTTCAGCCATGTCCCCATTATTACTGCAATAATTCCTTGGTAATCAATGTTCTAACATTCTCTGAATACAACCGTTAGAGGAGCATTGATTGGGATATTCTCCAGGACTATTGCTTGCCATTTTTCCACGGGACAGTTGGGTAAATTATTCAATGCTGCTTATTCTCTAGGACGTCAGCATTGAATGAAGAAGGAATTCAAAATTCGAAAGACCAATTTTCCCAAAAAAATATAAAAAGAGATTTTTCTCTTTTCTCATATACAGACACAATAGACAGATAGAAAAAAAAGTTAGAAACATATACAGAGAGAAGATTACTGAATCAGACAAGAAAAAACTCAACCCGTCTGCTCTCAGTCTGACACAAGATTTCTGATACTGAAGAAGAAGAGCAATCATTCAAATATCAAGAGTCTTCATTCTTCAAACTTTACAGCATACTTCACAAGACAACAAATCTTCCATCTGTCAAAGAAGTTCCTGAAGATCTCTCTGATCAGGGGGAGCTTTGACAACATCACTAAATCCACATAGTCTTCTCATTGTGATTGAGAAAATAAGACTTTCATCACTCTCTCATCCTCACCTCTGTAAAGGGTTGTCATCTCCCTTCAAAAGTGATTCCCGGTTACAAGTCACCTGATCAAAAGACTTGAGTATTTGGTTTTTGAGCACCTGATCAAAAGCTCATTGGTGTCAGGCACCTGATCAAAAACTTGAGTGGATTCCTACCAGGGTGGTAGAAGAGTGGATGTACCTAGGTTGGGGAACCACTATAAAATTTTTTGTGTCGTCTGGTTGCCCTTTTTCTTTTTATTCTTGCAGTGCTTGTGTTTTTAGGACTGTTGTGTGATTATTTACTTTACTTTAATTCTGCACATTTTAATTATAGAAGAAACTGTAATAGTTTTATTAGGACCCACATATACTCTATTCACCCCCCACCCCCTTTAGAGTATATTAGATCTAACACATCACTTTCAAGATTTGTTAAAGTCCCTTTTGTTGTATGAAGAAGATGAAGGTTTGCTCTACCACTGCTTCCTGTTCATTATTTTTTGGAATTGCCTAGTGCAGGCTGCAAATTCTCTATCTAACAAATCAGTATCAGATGTGTTAGGCTCAGAGGATTCTGAGTCAGCAAGTCTTCTGGGTGGAGAGGGAGCTCTCTCTTTGTTCTTCTCCTTAGCCTTGAGGGCCACTATCTTCTCTTTCGCATGGGACTTAGTAGCATTGTCCTCCTCTTTTCTGAAATTCTGCTACATCTCATAAGAGAGCTGCTTTTCATATAAGGTGTGTGGAGGAATGATGGAAATGCTTCCCATTTCCCAGATGGCACAAATCTTGTTGTCTCTGTTTTTAGTTAAAGACCTAAGGAACTTGTCATTCAGCTCATAATATGTGAAGAACCTCTCATAGGTCATCAACTAATTTACTATCTTGAAAAACCTTTCATAACAAAAAAACTATGCTATCCTTGCCTCCCTTCCTGAAGGCCTCATATTCTAGTTAAGGAGGGATTTTTAGTCACCCCTTACCTCTTTTTGTTCCATCCATATAGACAATTAGGGTGTCTCATATTTCCTTTGCATTTTGGTAGTGGACCAAGTTCTAAAAGATGGAGTCATCTATGGTACTGACAATTATATTCTCAGCTCTATTGTTCATTGTGACCAGTGTAATCTCATCCTTTGTCATGTCTGCATACTTCTTGTGAACTTGCAGGTTTGTATCAATGGTGGAGGCCTTCATGGTAATAAAAGGCCCCTCTGCTTCCATATGCCAAAGGTTTTCTTTTTGCATAAGGACAATTTCATAGAGCTCATCTCTTTATGACGATCATTGAAATACATGGTGTAAGGTTAGACTACCCTCTAGGATCTGGTCAGACTGTTAAGTCCCTTTTTTGACCAACTTGGCTCCGATACCACTTAATAGATTATAGTAAGTAGTAGTCCAATTCATCTACAGGGGGTGAATAGATATCTTGCAATTTTAGTGGATTCTTTTTTATTTTAGTGGTTAAGTAAGAAAGAAAGCAATCACACTGAAAACACAGAGATTTATAGTGATTTCCCAGAGTCTGGGTACATCCAATTTCCCTATACACCTATCTAGCTATGTGCTAGGCTAGGCAACCTCCTCCAAACTCAGCTCAACAGAGCTTACAACATAAATACCTTAGGATTTCTTAGGTCTTCTCCAAGACCCTACCTCAGGCACACATGCCCTATACTCAGGCTTATCAAGAAGCCCTACCTCAGAGTACTCAAACTCTTATAGCTTAGAAACCTTCCATGTTTCCTACCTCAAACTTGACTCAAGTCCTACCTCAGATTTCCACTGAAGTTAAACCACTCATGCTGGGAGTACAACCCTATAGCTCAGGCACAAGGGTCATATTACTCAGGCATAAAGGCCCTATATAATATATAATAAAAGAAATTACAACATAAGTTTAATTAATAGTTAGATCTTGAAGATTGAGACCTTCTGTTGTTCTTGCTTTGATGGAAAGATTTGGAGTTGATCCTTGACTGAATGATCTTCAGGTTCAACACAGGTTAGGGCAAGCTTTACCTTGATTTTCTTCTACATGTAGATGGAAGAAGATCAATCTTCGAGCCACTGAATCAACTCCACTTGTTCTTCTGAAATCCTTCAGCATGAACTATCATCTTTCTTTGAGCGCCGCCAAGCTCTTTGAAAGTATCTAGTGTCTACCTAAATCGCCTAGAGGGGGTGAATAGGTGATGTTTGTGTCTTTTTGCTGAATAAAAATACTTTAAAAAGGAGAGCACACAAAACACAGAGATTTATAGTAGTTCCCCGAGTTGGGTACGTCCAATATCCCGCCTATCTCCCACGAAGTGCTAGATTCGGCTACTTCATCTTTCTCAGATTTCAACAAATCTTACACCACGGAGCCGCAACTCCTACAACTCGGAGACGACGCTCCTACTACTCGGAGAATAACCACTCCTACAACTCGATCCAAAACCGGATATACAACTCAATCCACAAACGGATCTACAACTCAAAGGGAAATCCTCTTACAAATGTAAAAGAGTCTACACACAATAATTACAATTAATCTAGGCAAGATCTAAGGTCTTCGAGTCTTCGTTCTTCGATAACGGATGAACTTGAATATCATTAAAAACACTTGAACCCGAAACTTTGAGGACTTAGAACATTAACCTTGGATCGACTAGATCTAGGAGAATAGAAACCTTCAGAAAGCACGGATCCAGTCGAATAGGTCGAAGACAAACAAATCTTGCAGCAGCATGCGTCGGTCGATTGGAATTCACGAGAACGGGTACGGGAGCCGACGGAAAAAATTCGCAAGGGATCTTTCTTGAAATATGTTAAGCACGATTAGGGTTGATGATAAATCCACCCTAAGCATTTATAGAGATCCTCAATTGCAACAACTATAAAAGAACTTCCAAAATAAGACCTTCAAAAACATTGTACATGGCATATCGTTCAACCCAAGCCGAATTTTGAAAAACCAGATGGAAAAATAACTCAAGTCATTTTCACCGAGTATCGTCGAGTATAGTTGAGTATAATCGCGGAACTAGTAGTGATATTCGACGAAATTCACTTAGAGAAATTTATCTCATTCCAATTTGCCACTCGACGCCAGGTAGAAGTCATACTCAACGAATTTGACGAGTATCGGCTAGTATACTCGACAAATTCGACGAGTATCGGCTTGCTCACTCGACGCATTCGATACCTGACCCAGTGATAGTCGATGAATTTGACTTAGAAAATCTTGAGAAGTAAATTTGAATTAACTCGACGAATTCGTCAAGTATCGACCAGTATATTTGACGAATTCAGCGAGTATCGTTAGAAACATTCGACGAATTCGACGAGTATACACGAGAATACTCGACGATTTTTACTTGGTGGATTTTCCAACTCTCAGAGATTTTACCTCAATTACAATATGATGAATTCAACGAGTGTTAGTAAGTATACACGACGAGTTCAACGAGTATCAACGAGTATACTCGACGAATTCGACGAATATCCCTTACAATACTCGACGAATTTTACTAGGGTAAATTTTTTGTTCTTCTGATTTCAAGTCCTCATCATTCCTTGATCTTCCTCATTCACTTGGGATAGAAGTATACCTCAATAGAGAGATTACACGTGAGTAAACACATTGGCCTACACAATGAAGGATTACATTGTATAGTCATGTGTTTACTGACCCACCGTAACATGACATTGGTTTGTGCTTAGTAATGTAGACCTGCAAGTACATAACTGAAAATACAACATCAAAAACAATCTCAATTCATCTTAGCTTAACGGGACCCTTCTTCAAATTAGGATTATTGTGGATACAATACCCAACAATCTCCCCCTATTTGAAGAAGTCAGAATCCTATAAGCTAAGATGAATTGCACAACAATAATAATAACACATAAAATTGAAAAGATACATAAATTAAAGAAAATTAAACAAAGCGCACATTCCAGCCAAAACATTTAAATCATATACATATATGCATATCAAAGAGTTTAATGTTTGGGGCGACCACATCCACATATATCAACAGAAGATATATAAAACCATCAGCCCTGCCTACCCTGGCTCTTCTGACATTGTCTAGCAAAATATGCCCTAGGATTTGGATAGTATCTTGAAGGGGCTGGAGGTGTAGTTGGATCATCATGCCTGTGATTTCTGAAATGAATTCTTTTCTTTGCACTGGCCACCTCATACTTCTGCCACTCCTATTGATCATAGTGGTTCCACCTGTTTTCACCTCCAACATCAACCAATGTGAATGAGTCTAAGATGATGCCTCTGGAAATCAGACTCCAAACCTCAGCCATTTCTCAGTTTGCCATTTCTTTGTTCGACATTTCTCTGGCAGGCTCTGATCTCACAGTAGATGGGCTTTCACCATATTTTCTTATTTTGTAGACTGGTGAAGGAATGTCTTCAACCACTCGAGCATCTGGAATATCAGCAGCAGCAGCGGGTCTGTCGTGTGAAAAATTTGTAGTGTCTGACCAGTGTTGCGAGTAATCCTGAGCAGGATGAACTTCAACATCTACTGGTGCATGCCCAATAGGTAGTAGAAAACTTGCAGCAACTTGAACTGGTCTGCAAAAATCTCATTATGTAGCCAAGAGAAGTTGTCATAATTGTACTCATTGACTCCTTTGAAGTTTGCAATCATGGCAGCCTCAACAACATCTACCTTAGCTTTCAAGGCATCCTCCCCCTTTTTGACTTCAATAGTTATAACATTGACATAAGCTTCCATCGTCGTGTCAAAATGAGCCATTGATCTATTATGAGCATTAATCATGGTCACTGCGTTCTTATTAACATTCTGAAGCACCTCCAAGTTTCTTTTCAGGGCAGTCATTTTATGAACAAGTGCTTCGCGACCCTACACAAACTAGGAATCCAACCTTGCATCTAATTTGTCGAAACGCACCTTGACAGCTGCAAGGTCGTTGTTCAAATCTTTCTCAGTTTCTTTAACCTTATTCATAACTGTCCTCAAGGAACGATCAAAATGGGCTTGTTGTTTGGCCATCATGTCTTCTATCATCTTCAGAATAGATACCTTTGCATTAGTAGACAGTATATCAGCAGCCTGAACACTGGGAGGGGTGGGGGGTCTGCACTTCCCTCGGAGTCACTAGAGGACTCTTCCATGGGAGTAATAATAGCTTTTGAAAGGAGTTCAGGAGCAGTAGCTTCTAGGACATGAGGGTGCAATTCAGCATCTCCTTTATCATCGGACAATTCCATAACATCTACTTCCTCCATTGGAGGTCCACCTGGGATTGCAGCAATCCTTCTTTGAAGCATTCATACGAATCTGTCTAACTCTATTTGTATGGAGATAGAAGGATGGCTCTACTCCCCCTTAGAACTCACCGGTAGTACATCTGGGAGAGGTGTAAGTAGATTCTCTGAAACAGTGAGCGTAGAGGAATCATTTATAATATCTGCAGCTCCAAGCACATCCTCATCAATCTCATAATCAGCAATATTTAGCGCAGTATCATCTCCTAGATCAACCACCTCATCAGCAGTATCATCCAAACCATTATCAGCAGCACCATCATCAATCTCAATATTAGAGGAGACTGGAACATCATCAGCAGTCTCATCCTCAGGCACATCAGTCACTGTCTCAGCAGCTGCAGCCTGGCCTGTAGCAGTAACCTCAAAGAGCGGATCAACTGTCTCTTCATCTATAACTGTAGCAGCTAGAACTGATACTGAAACTAGAACCTCTGCAGCTGGAACTGGTGTCTCTAGCTAAGAGTGGATGAGGACATCTGGAACTGTAACTGAAGGAACATTCGAGGGCACTGACTCAGTAGCCACTTGTATATCAATTGTCTACCCCTCAACTCCTGCACTTAATCTATCAGGAGTTTCCCTGGGGGTGGAAGTAGGAAGCATGTCCTCAGGTACTTCCTCTTCCTCTACCTCCAGCACATCTCTAACTCCCCCTGACCATTGGATTCTTCTATCACACCTCAAGAAGATGGAGGAATCGATTTTCTTCAGGTGGTGGATGGGGACACCCTTGGTCATATCAAACTTATCTATGTCCATCTGATTAAGATATAGACTTAGAATTCGTCCAAAATTGGGAGCGCGAAGACTATCCTTGATCTTTTCAAACAACATTGCACCCCAATCCAATTTTTCCTACAGATGATGGCCACCAGGAGCTTGAACATATCAGATGAAAGGTAGTCACGAGAACCTGTCTTGCATAGCAGCACCTTGCCAATGATGTCTGATAGCAGTTTGCCTTCCTCGTTCATGCCTTTTCTTTTAACAGCTTTAGTATCCCTTGGCAGTCCACAAAATAGTATGGCTCTTGTGAAGTCCTCCTCTTCTAGTTGATCCGCTTCTTCACAGGTTGGAAGCCTCAAAAGCCGAGTTAGGAGAGAAGCCTTCACCTTATCTTTGTCTGACGAACCTTGCTTTTGATAACTGAATCTTTCCTACGGAGCTTTGCATTATAATATAACTCCAGGACGTCTTTATCCAGTACATTGCATGGGTGCTCTAGCACGAAGGATAGGCTGGCATATTCTAACATAAGGATAACATTCCTGAACTCGTCTGACGTTGATGCAAACCCGGTTCGAACGAGTTCTCCACCTCCTAGCAGTCCACTTGTTCTTCGAGGAGCCATGGAGAATAGAAATCTGAGAACTAAGGATTCGGCTCTGGACTAAATTGTCTTCTTAGAACTTGACGAACAGAATCGATGAGGAAAGAGTTTTTTGTATCAAATCTCTGGAAGAAATCGACGGGAGAACTCTGCTGAACTGTCGGCTATGGCTTGCACTAACCTAATCTATGATGAACGAGAATAGAACGATCGGAGGAAGACGATGAACAGTGCTAGAAGAGGAATCGTTGGGAGACTGTTCGACGAGTCGGTTGTCTGGTTTTGACGAAATGGCGAAGGCTTGCCCTGAACCCTTATATATATATATATATATATATATATATATATATATATATATATATATATATATATATATAATTTAAATTTGACAAGGGAAAGGCACGTACCTGATAAGTCGTGACACTTCGGATCCAAAATAGGAAAGAAAATTTGACCCAATTGAAATTCGGCGAAATTAACCGGACGCAGAGTCAATTTCATCGTGTTTAGGCATGTATATTCGACGAAGCGCTGAGTTCTGCTGACCAATATTCGACGAATTTGCCTTGGACAAATGTTTCTGCATTATGAAGTACATCACGAGTGAATTCCTGTCTTCTTGGCCATCTTCACGAGTCCTTATTCAGCATACCCAATTTCATTTTGAAAAATGAGAACTTGTCCTCGTCCAGTGGCTTTGTGAATATATCTGCGACCTGCTTATCCGTCGGGACATAGTTGAGGGCTATATCCTTGTTCTCCACATGCTCTCGGATGAAGTGATATCTTACTTTGATTTACTTTGTCCGACTGTGAGATACTAGATTGTTTGTAATCGCTATTACACTGGAGGAGTCGCAGAACATCGGAATCTCTTTAAACTTCATGTTATGGTCCTCAAGATGATTCCTGATCCAAAGAAGCTTTGCACAACAACTACCAGCAGAGATGTACTCTGACTCGGCATTTGATGTTGCCACACAATTTTGCTTCTTGCTACTCCATGAGATAAGCCTTCTTCGAGGAAATGGCACGTTCCGGAAGTGCTTTTTCTGTCAACCCTGATGCCTGCAAAATCTGCATCTAAAAATCCAATTAGCTCAACATCATTACTTCTTGGGTACTATAAGCCAAGATTAGTTGTACCCTTAAGGTATCTTAAAATTCGCTTCGCAGCGACGTAATGAGATTCATTCGTGTTCACCTGAAATCTAGCGCACACACATGTTTAAAACATTATGTCGGGTTTACTGGTAGTGAGGTAGAGTAAGGATCCAATTATGCTTCTGTACTTGATTTTATCAAAAGGTTTCCCTTTATCATCCTTCTCCAGAGACATAGTTGAACTCATTGGAGTACTCATCGAGATTGCGTTCTCCATTCCGAATTTCTTAAGTAACTCTTTGGTGAACTTCGTTTGAGAGATGAAAATTTCATCTTCAGATTGTTTCACCTGAAGTCCTAAGAAATACTTTTGCTCTCTCATACTGCTCATTTCAAACTTCTCTTGCATAATTTTTGAAAATTTTTTGCAAAGGTTGTCTTCCGTAAAGCCAAAAATAATGTCATCGACATAAATTTGCACTAGCAAAATCTTGTCTTTTACTTCCCTAAGAAATAATGTCGAGTCTATCTTTTCTCTTGTGAACTTGTTCTCAAGAAGAAAGCTAGACAACATCTCATACCAAGCTCAGGGAGTTTGTTTTAAGCCGTAAAGAGCTTTATTAAGCAAATAGACGTATTTATGGAAAGTAAAGTTGACAAAACTTGGGGGTTGTGTTACGTATACTTTTTCTTTCAGATTCCCGTTGAAAAATGTTAATTTTACGTCCATTTGATATACCTTTAAGCCTTTGAGGGCAGCATACGCAAGAAACAACCTAATCGCTTCGAGTCTGGCCACTGGAGCAAAGGTCTGATCGAATTTGATCCCTTCTTATTGTCTGTACCCTTGAGCTACAAGCCTGGCTTTGTTCTTGATAATAACTTCATGTTCGTCCAGCTTGTTTCTGAAAATCCATTTGATGTTGATCGCGTTCTGTCCTTTGGGTCGATGCACCAACTACCAGACTTTGCACCTTATGAACTGGTTGAGCTTCTCCTGCATTGCCATGATCCAAGAGGCATCCTTGTTTGCTTCTTCAAACTTTTTTGGCTCAACCTGAGACAGAAAACTAAGATGCAATATCTTGTTAGCTATACCTCTTCTAGTTCTAACACCGTCGTCTGGCTCTCCAATGATTTGATCAGCTGGGTGATCTCTAAGGTGTCTAAACACTAGGTTTCTTCCTCTTCCACCAACAGGTTCTACCGCATCAGGTGCATCCTCTATGGTTGGTTCATCTAGTTGTTTTCATCCACCATACTTGAATCAACGACCTTGACTGAGTTTGGAGTGTCTTCCTTAACCACTTCATCCAAGCTTAGTTCATTAAACCTGGAACCTCCCTCTGATACTAAATGAAAGTATCTAATGTCTACCTAAATCACCTAGAGGGGGTGAATAGGTGATGTCTGTGTTTTTTTGCAGAATAAAAATACTTTAAAAAAGAGAGCACACAAACACAAATATTTATAGTGATTCCCTGAGTTTGGTATGTCCACTGTCTCGCCTCGCCTATCTCGCACGAAGGGCTAGATTCGGCTACTTCACCTTGCTCAGATTTCAACAAATCTTACACCACGGAGCCGCAACTCCTACAACTCGGAGACGACGCTCCTACCACTCGGAGAACAACCTCTCCTATCACTCAATCCAAAACCGTATCTACAACTCGATCCACAAACGAATCAACAAATTGGAGGGAAATCCTCCTACAAATGTAAAAGAGTTTACACACAATAATTACAATTAATTTAGGCAAGATCAAAGTTCTTTGAGTCTTCATTCTTCGATAACGAATGAACTTGAATATCTTGAAAAGCACTTGAACCCGAAACTTTGACGACTAAGATCTTTAACCTTAGATCGACTAGATCTAGAAAAATAAAAACCTTCAAAAAGCACGGATCCAGTCGAATAGGTCGAAGACGAACGAACGTGCAGCAGCGTGCATCGGTCGATCGAAAATCGCGAGAACGTACACGGGAGCCGACGGGAAAAATTTACACGAGATCTTTCTTGGAATATGTTGAGCACGATTATGGTTGATGATAAATCCACCCTAAGCATTTATAGAGATCCTCAATTGCAACGGCTATAAAAGAACTTCCAGAACAAGACCTTTGAAAACACTGTAGATGGCGTATCGTTCAACCCGAGCCGAATTTTGAAAAACCAGACGGAAAAATAACACATGTAATTCTCGTCGAGTATCATCGAGTATAGCTGAGTATACTCGCCGAACTAGTAGTGATATTTGACGAAATTCACTTAGAGAAATTTAGCTTGTTCCAACTTGCCAATCAACGCCATACAGAAGTAGTACTCGACGAATTCGACGAGTATTGGCTAGCATACTGGACGAATTCGACGAGTATTGGCTAGCTTACTCGGCGCATTCGATGCCTGACCTAGTGATAGTCGCCGAATTTGACTTAGAAAATCCTGAGAAGTAAATCTGAATTGACTCGACGAATTCATCGGGTATCGACCAGTATATTCGACAAATTCGGCGAGTATCGTTAGATACATTAGACGAATTTGACGAGTATACACGAGAAGACTCGACGATTTTTACTTGGTAGATTTTCCAACACTCAGAGATTTTACCTCAAGTACAATATGATGAATTCGACAAGTGTTTGTAAGTATACACGAGTTTGATGAGTATCAACGAGTATACTCGATGAATTCGACGAATATCCATTACAATACTCGACGAATTTTACTTAGGTAAAATTTCTGTTCTTTTGATTCCAAGTCCTTCTCGTTCCTGGATCCTCCTCATGCACTTGGGATAGAAGTACACCCCAATAGAGAGATTACACGTGAGCCAACACCTACACAATGAAGGATTAAATTGTATAGTGCTGTGTTTACTGACCCACTGTAACCTGACATTGGTGTGTACTTAGCAATATAGACATGTAAGTACATAACTGAAAATACAACATCAAAAATAATCTCAATTCATCTTAACTTAACGGGACTCTTCTTCAAATCAGGATTATTGTGGATATAATACTCAACACTCTTTTTTCAGATTAGGTTTTTGTGTAATAGCACTTTTCTTTTGACCTAGAAGCTCCACTTTATACTCTTTGACAATCTGCAACGGCTTCAAAAAACATCTTGTCAAAGTATGGAAAGGAATTGAATTGTTTATTTTTGCTTTCGACGCTAACGCCAAATTTGACTTTTGTCAATCAGTACTGACTCAATGGCATAATTTGAATCTTGTCAGCTGTATCGCAGAGTATTGACTTCATTCTCAGTGGTATTAGACTTGGTGCTGAGACCCGTGGCTTTCAGCGGCTACATCTGAATCATCTCAACTATACCGCTGTGAAGATCATTCTTTCCCAGCGGTATATTGTAATACCCCAAAAAGGAGTTGTTGGTAATAGGCTAAAGTCGAGCAGAGCTCGACGAAAGCGTCGAGCAGAGCTCGACGAAATAATCTCTCATGTGTTATGGCTCATTCGACGAACTCAGACTCCGTTCGACGACATCTCTTTCGTTCGACGATTTGTGTATGACGATCGTGACTCCGTTCGATGAATTGTTGAAATAAGATGTCGCCGAAATGGTGACTCGTGTCATGTGGCTGGTGTGCGGCCACTGGAGCGGTGGTTGACTTTGTCAGCTCAAACCGGAGCCGTTGCTTTATTTTGATGAGAAGAGATCAAATGGTTGGGGTAAAACCCAAGGCCACATATACAGAGGGCTGGGACTGAGGAAATCATTCTTTCTTGTTCGCTCTCTCTCTTCTTTACTTCTCGAGTTCTGGAGAAGAGAACTCTCGGCTGGTTCTAGGGTTTCGGTGGGACTTGAAGTTACTGAAGAAGATCTTGTGGCTGGAATCAAGAGCCGAAGCTAGAATCGCGAAGGGGAAAGTGGCGATCACTTCCATTTGTGCCAAAAAGCTTCATCACGGCTAGGAAGAGAACTACAAGGGTAACGAGTTTCTCCCGGACAAGTGAAGTCCTCAATATGCATACTGTTAACCCCAAAATCGGCGATCCTACCCAAGGCAGCCAGCTTGCTAGTCGCGGCCTGCTCCGGGTTCCTCTTGGAGGTCGCGACGTCTTAGGATGGGCGGACAAGTTTTTTGTCCGCCGCACGGCTTGGGCGGTCTCAGCGGTCTGACCGCCCAGGCCGTGCATCGTTCCCTTGGTCGGCAGGGGCTGCGGACTGCTTCTTCAGTCCGCCCCTGCAGGCCGCGCGCCTTGTCATATTAACCGCAACTTTGTCTCAACAGGTGCCCCTTTGTCGGACAAGGATCCCTATCCGCCCAGTCCGGCAACAAGCCGCATACTTTGTAGGTCACTCATCAAGTAGACCAGACCGCTAGACTGTCAAGCGGCCTGCCTCCAGGCCGCCTATAACGCCCCGAAACTCAAAGGAGCAAACGGGGACGTTTTGGGCCAGTTTGGGTTCTGGCAGCAGGCACACGGCCTGGGACACGGGCGTGTCCCAGGGCGTGTCGAGCCTGTGTCGACACTGAGACGGGAAGTCGACACTTCGGTCTCGACATTGTGTCGAGACTGGGCACACGGCCTGCGACACGGGCGTGTCGCAGGGCGTGTCGACCCGTGTCGACACTTAGCCGCGAAGTCGACACTCTGCGGTCGACGAGTGTCGAGACATGGCACACAGCCTGCGACACGGGCGTGTCGCAGGGCGTGTCAACCCGTATCGACACTCGTCCCGGGAGGTCGACACTTTGGTCTCGACATTGTGTCGAGACAAGGCACACGGCCTAGGACACGGGCATGTCCAAGGCCGTGTCATCAGGTCGACGATCTTCGCTCGACGAAGTGTTGAGTGTCGAGACCGTGTACACGGCCTGGGGTCCAGGCGTGTTGAGGTGACACGGGCGTTTCCTAGAACCCGTGCAGTGCTCGGGTTGATTTTGGGGAAAAATGATAGGGGTACACGGCCGGCCACACGGCCGTGTCATATGGAACACGGGCATGTCAGCTCTAACACGGGCGTGTTCGATACCCGTGTGAGGTTCCAGGAGAGCCGATTTTGATGGCGAATGAGGCACACGGCCCTGGACACGGGTGTGTGCCAGGCCGTGTTCGGTCCAGATTGGGCATTTCAGTCCCGAATCAAAGCCGTTCGTTTCCTTATTTTGAGATCCAACGGCTGGGGGTTGTTCCTGAAGGAATATACCCGGGATTGGACTTAGAAACCCTCACTTTTTCTTAAGTGTTATCTTTCTAAAACCTTAGAGAGAGAGGAGAGCCAAGGGAGGAAGAAGGAGCTAGATCCCGCCATTGGAGGAGCTTCGAAGCTCCGAATCGCGAGCCGACTCCGGATCCACGGAGGCAAAGCTAGTGCGGTGCTTTTCATCTGATTACTTTTCAATGGCGCCAAAGAGGAACGCTAGGGTAACGATCCTCATCTCGAGCATGAGTAGCTCTCTTTCTTTGCATAGGAAGCCCGCTCTCGCGAGTTTGCGGAGAGTTGGAGGCGTTCCTTCGGGTAGATATGTGAAGTCCCCGTTGTTTAGAGTCCGTAAGCGAGAACGGACATAGGCATGATGTGTGAAGCCTACCCGGACATGTTGGTCTGGATCGGTGATGTTGCATTGCATAATGCCGGAGAAGACTCTGTGCTATTGGTTGTTTTTCGGGTTTTCTACGCGGTAGATTGCAGCAGGGAGCCTTGGGGACTAACCCAAAGGTGCACCCGGAAAACTGGGCGGATACGAGATCTTGCCAACTTGGTGGCTTGAGAGCCAACTTGAACATAACCGAGTTATGTGACTTGTGATGGAAATGGGACTCGGTGGAAGTTTGACCTGCGCAAATGGCTTAAATTGTCGTTGCGATGTGAGCACGGGTTAGATGGAACCGTACCCGTTCTATGTCATTCGGTTAAAGAGACCTAAAGGCACGTGGCACTTACCGTTGGCATAGATTAGGGTCTTTTGCGGTCGATGACTTAAATTGTCGTGACCCAGGCCAAGAAGACAAATTGCTCATAGGTTTGGCCGTCCAAGTGGCGGTGGTGAGTCCGGAATGTCTATGGCTTTAATTGACGTGACATCGACCGGTTCACCGAGAATGTGCCCTGAGAGCACGGGGCGTGTGGCCGTGAGAGCCAACGTCTGTGTTGAAATGGCTAATTATTTATTGCTCGCTTATGCTAATGAAATGCAGGGAAGGAGCATCGCCGCCCCGAGTTGGGGGAGGGATCGTTATAATTTGGTCAGCATTGCTGACCGTTGCCTTGTTTTGCCACCGTGCGGTGGTATGTTGCTTGCAGGTGCAGCTGGACCAAGCGGTCAATAGCGGGCTAAAGCCCGAATGCGAAGCCGGCCCTTGAAGGCCTAATTGGAAGTGTTTACTGCTTTATTCATGTGTGACCGGCCTGCGTGCCGTGGTTTGTAAAACATGTAATTTGAAGTGAAACAGTTTGTAAGGCCTTAAGGCTTATTTTGGGTATTTTGTATAACATTCCTATTCTGTATTAGTGGACATTCATGCTCTAATGCTGGGTTCTTTATTGCAACTTTTGTATAATGCTTCTGCTAGAATGCTCTGTGTAGGACGTTTGAGATTGGTTGGATGGTTTCCATAAGTAACCACCCGGTCTGTCTGTAGTATATGGCGTCGGGCCCCGGCCGGACCTACTGTTATATGCTATGCGACGGATAGGGGGTGTTACAATTTGGTATCAGACTACTGGTTTTGGTCGCGCTTAAAGTGAATTCGTGGGCGAATTCTTTTAAGGGGTGGTGAGCACGTTGTGTGCGTCATCGTTATAACAGTAAAAGAACCCATGAATGTCCACTTAGGAATGAAAATACATGTGTTTGAGGAACCTGCGTGTTCCTATAATTGTTGTTTGCAATTTATTTGGTCGCTTAACGGTGCTTTGTACCACTATAGGTGACCAGAAGTGGTGTTGGGCCGTCAGAACGCCGAGTTTCTGAGGCTAGTAGTGCACCGGATGTTGCTCCTGCAACACCTCTGTCGGCTGAGAATATTCGATTGGTGGCTGAAGCGGTGTTGGCCGTGATAAATGCGTAGCCTGCAAGGCAAACGCAGCAGCCCGCTCCTGTGATGGAGCAAGAACCTCTTCAAGAGGCTGAGCCGAGGAGAGTGGAGCAAGTGGTTGTGGAACCGGTGGTGCCGAGGAGGGCAACTGAGAGGCAGCTTAAGCATGTAATGGGCTTTAACCTTCCGTTATTCTCGGGGTTGGGAACCCCATCTCAGGCTGAAGACTGGCTCTCCAGGGTGAAGAGAGTCATGACAGCGACGGAGACGGAGGAGTGGCAAATGACCACCATCGCTACGTTCCTTTTGGACGGTGAAGCGAGAATGTGGTGGGAAGGATTGGAGCTGCACTTATTGAGAGGTAGGCAACTCGGTGATGTCTCGATGGAAGAGTTCTCGAGATTATTCTTGGCTAGATACCTCCCTTCGACGCAGAAGATAGCGTTGGAAAATGAATTTCTGAAGTTGGTTCAGGGTGAGAAGAGCGTGGATGAATATCTCCATGAGTTCACTCGTTTAAGTCGATATGCTAGCTCCACCATCGTGGATGAGGAGCGCAAGACTAATCGCTTCTATGAAGGCTTGAGGGATGAGTTGAGACTACTACTTTCGGGGCCGATGACGCAGGGTTTCTTAACCTTGGTCAATACTGCCCGGTCCTTGGAGAAGGACATGAAGAATGTACAAGCAAAGAAAAGCTTGGGTGAGAAGAAATCTGAATTTAAAGTGCCGACTACTTCAAAGACCGGCTATCGGAGGTCTTTCAAGAAGCATAGGACTTCGGGTCCAGCTCCTTCTGGCGCTTCTGGGGCGACTACGAGTCGGACCCCGGGCGCGTGTTTTACATGTGGAAAGACGGGGCACTTTGCCCGCGACTGTTGGAGCGGACGTCCTAAGTCCGAGAGAAAGCCGGGAGCTACTTATGAAGAGAAGGGAAAGGTGGTGGAGTCGACCGCATCCCATTATGCTCTGCCCCAACCAAGGGTCTATAATCTTGGCCAACAGGAGGCCATCAAACAAGCTGATGTGGTGACAGGTACGGTTTAATTTATAGCAAGTCAATTTCTTTAAATACTTGTTATGCACCTGTTACCTTACCACTGCTCGTTTAGGATTTGTATTGATTTGTGAAAATCCGGCACGAGCACTCTTCGATACGGGAGCTTCACACTCCTTCTTGTCCGAAGGATTTACATCACGCATCGGAGTCCCTTCTTCGATGGCGAAGGATAAGTTGGATGTGTTGTTGCCAACGGGTGTTCGATGCGAGCGGATAGGATTTGCGATGTTACGATTCGTATTGGGGAGCAGGAGTTCGACCTGCGAGCGTCTTTACTTCCGTTGGTGGAGTTCGACGTCATCTTTGGCATGGACTGGCTCTCGGAGCAGCAGGCCCATATAGATTGCGGTAGCAAGGAAGTCAAGCTGGGAGCAAGTCGTGAGACGACTTTTACGGCCTTAAAGGGGTCGAGCAAGACGTTGATGTCTGCTCTTCAGGTGGTGAAGGCGGTTCGTGCCGGAGCAGAACTGTTCTTTACACTAGTGGAGGTTGCAAAGCCGAAGCCCGCGTTGGATTGTATTTCAGTGGTATCGGAATACCCTGATGTGTTCCCCGCAGATCTTCCTGGAGGCCCGCCTCAACGGGAGATAGATTTTACGATCGAGCTAGTGCCATGTGCAAAGCCTGTGTCAAGATCTCCTTATCGGCTAGCGCCTAAGGAAATGGCGGAGTTGAAAGTTCAACTGCAAGAGTTGTTGGAGCAAGGGTATGTGCGCCCGAGTTCTTCGCCTTGGAGCGCACCGGTCCTCTTTGTTAAGAAGAAGGACGGAAGCTTGAGGCTATGTATTGATTATCGGGAGCTCAACAAGCTGACTGAGAAGAACAAGTACTCGATCCCCCGGATTGATGATCTTTTTGATCAGTTAGTCGGGTCGACGGTGTACTCGAAGTTAGATCTCAAGGCTGGGTACTATCAGCTGCGAATAAGGGAGAGTGATATCCCAAAGACAGCGTTTAGTACGAGATACGGGCATTATGAGTTTACGGTCATGCCGTTTGGGCTGACTAATGCGCCGTCAGTGTTCATGGATTTGATGAACAGGACTTTCAGGGAGTACTTGGACCATTTCGTGATCGTCTTCATCGACGATATTTTGGTGTACTCACAAAGTGAGGAAGATCACTTCAAGCATCTTCATTTGGTGTTGGAGACGCTAAGGAGAAATCAGTTGTATGCCAAGTTCTCGAAGTGCGAGTTTTGGATATCCTCAGTGGCGTTCCTCGGGCATATAGTAAGTGGAGAGGGTATTGCTGTGGATCCGGCGAAGATTGTTGCGATACGGGAGTGGCCTGAGCTCGCTACTATAGCGGAAGTCCGGAGTTTTCTGGGGCTTGCCGGCTATTATAGGCGCTTCGTAGAGAACTTCTCGCGGATAGCGTTACCTCTCACTACATTGACGAGGAAGGAGCATAAGTTCGTTTGGACGACGGAGTGCGCACGAGCTTTTGAGGAGTTGAAGTGTCGGTTGACCACGGCGCCTGTGCTGAGTTCGCCATGTGGGACCGAAGGCTACGAGATTTATAGCGATGCTTCGGGCAGCGGTTTGGGTTGCGTGCTACTGCAACACGGAAGTGTAATAGCTTATGGCTCGAGACAGCTAAAAGTGCATGAGAGGAACTATCCGGTCCATGACTTGGAGTTAGCGGCCGTGATTTTTGCCTTGAAGCTATGGAGACACTACTTGTACGGTGTGAAGATTGATATCTACACCGATCACAAGAGCCTGAAGTATCTTATTGATCAGAAGGATCTGAATATGCGGCAGCGTAGATGGATGGAGTTCCTGGGGGACTATACGTTCAAGATCCACTACGTGTCTGACAAAGGGAATGCGGTTGCGGACGCGTTGAGTCGCCGAGCCCCGGCTCAAGCCAATTGGCTATCGGTGCATGATGAGCGGTTGGTGCGGGAGTTGGAGGCGTTGGAGATTGTTTGTGTGGACAGGCAATCAAGTGCTGAAGCAGTTCTGAATTGGACTGAAGTCCAATATGACCTGGCTGATCGTATTCGGCAGGCTTTGGATATGGATGCTCATATGAAGCAGTTCATGGTAGAGGCTTTGGATGGGTCAAATCCCCAATTCGTCGTGGAGGACGGATTACTTTGGAAAGACGGTCGTCTGTGCGTCCCAAGTGTGGGCAATTTACGGGTGGAGTTGTTGTACGAGGCACACCATATCAAGTACTCGATTCACCCGGGGAGCACGAAAATGTACCGTGATGTGAAGAAACTGTTTTGGTGGCCGGGTTTGAAAAAGGATGTGGCGCTCTACGTAGCGAAGTGCCAAACTTGCGCCTTGGTGAAGGCGGAGTGCCAAAAGCCGGGAGGATTTCTTAAGTCTTTGCCTATTCCGTAGTGGAAATTTGACGACATCTCTATGGACTTTGTGCACGGTTTGCCAAGGTCGCAAAAGGAACGACGCTATTTGGGTGGTGGTTGATCGATTAACGAAGGTGTCGCATTTTATTCCGCATAGGAAGGATGATCCGGTGGAGAAGTTGGCAAAGCTTTATGTGGATAACATAGTACGGCTTCATGGTGTGCCCCGTAGCATCGTGAGTGACCGAGATGGGCGGTTCACGTCCAATGATTGGAGGCTGGTGCAGCAAATGTTGGGAACAAAGCTGAAATTCAGCACAGCCTTCCATCCGCAAACGGATGGGCAGACCGAGAGGGTCAATAGAACCATGGAAGATATGCTTCGCATGTGTGTCTTGGATTTCAGAAAGCAATTGGAAGACCACCTTTATTTGGTGGAGTTCGCGTACAAGAACAGCTACCAAGCGAGTATTCAAATGGCGCCCTTTGAGGCCCTATATGGTAGAAAATGTCGCACGTCGTTGTCTTGGTTAGAAACGGGTGAGTCAAAGTTGTATAAGCGATCGGAAGTGGAGGATGCTACCTCTTTGGTGAGAACCGTTCGGGAGAGGTTGCTTATCGCTCAGGACCGGCAAGCGAAATACTATAATGCCAAGCACAGGAACGTGGAGTTCGCTGTGGGTGATTATGTGTACTTAAAGATCAAGCCGTTCAAGGTTGTCTCGCGGGTGCGGCGATTGAAAAAGCTAAGCTCGAGGTACCTTGGACCGTTTGAGGTTCTGGAGCGAGTTGGTGAAGCGGCCTATCAGTTGAAGCTTTCAGTGGAGCTTAGTGGTTTACATGATGTATTCCACATTTTGGTGCTTCGGAAGGCGGTGCAAGAGCCTACGCAAGTGATCGCGGTTGATCAAGTGCCGGTGGATAGTGGGCTAACGACAAAGGTCAAGCCCGTGCGGATTGAGGACTCGGAGGTCAAGCGGCTACGCAATAAAGAGATCAGGATGGTCAAGGTCCGGTGGGACAATTGCGGTCGTGAGGAGCTCTCTTGGGAGCGAGAGTAGACTATGCTTGACGAGTATCCGGAGTTGTTCCACTCAGGTACAAATTTTGGTTTTGAACATGTCTTTCCTTTATGTAATTTCGTGGACGAAATTCTTTTAAGAGGGGGAGAGTTGTAACGCCCCGAAACTCAAAGGAGCAAAGGGGGACGTTTTGGGCCAGTTTAGGTTCTGGCAGCAGGCACACGGCCTGGGACACGGGCGTGTCCCAGGGCGTGTCGAGCCTGTGTCGACACTGAGACGGGAAGTCGACACTTCGGTCTCGACATTGTGTCGAGACTGGGCACACGGCCTGCGACACGGGCGTGACGCAGGGCGTGTCGACCCGTGTCGACACTTAGCCGCGAAGTCGACACTCTGCGGTCGACGAGTGTCGAAACATGGCACACGGCCTGCGACACGGGCGTGTCGCAGGGCGTGTCAACCCGTGTCGACACTCGTCCCGGGAGGTCGACACTTTGGTCTCGACATTGTGTCGAGACAAGGCACACGGCCTAGGACACGGGCGTGTCCAAGGCCGTGTCATCAGGTCGACGATCTTCGCTCGACGAAGTGTTGAGTGTCGAGACCGTGTACACGGCCTGGGGTCCAGGCGTGTTGAGGTGACACGGGCGTGTCCTAGAACCCGTGCAGTGCTAGGGTTGATTTTGGGGAAAAATGATAGGGGTACACGGCCGGCCACACAGCCGTGTCACATGGAACACGGGCGTGTCAGCTCGAACACGGGCGTGTTCGATACCCGTGTGAGGTTCCAGGCGAGCCGATTTTGACGGCGAATGAGGCACACGGCCCTGGACACGGGCGTGTGCCAGGCCGTGTTCGGTCCAGATTGGGCATTTCAGTCCTGAATCAAAGCCGTTCGTTTCCTTATTTTGAGATCCAACGGCTGGGGGTTGTTCCTGAAGGAATATACCCGGGATTGGACTTAGAAACCCTCACTTTTTCTTAAGTGTTATCTTTCTAAAACCTTAGAGAGAGAGGAGAGCCAAGGGAGGAAGAAGGAGCTAGATCCCGCCATTGGAGGAGCTTCGAAGCTCCGAATCGCGAGCCGACTCCGGATCCACGGAGGCAAAGCTAGTGCGGTGCTTTTCATCCGATTACTTTTCAATGGCGTCAAAGAGGAACGCTAGGGTAACGATCCTCATCTCGAGCATGAGTAGCTCTCTTTCTTTGCATAGGAAGCCCGCTCTCGCGAGTTTGCGGAGAGTTGGAGGCGTTCCTTCGGGTAGATATGTGAAGTCCCCGTTGTTTAGAGTCCGTAAGCGAGAACGGACATAGGCATGATGTGTGAAGCCTACCCGGACATGTTGGTCTGGATCGGTGATGTTGCATTGCATAATGCCGGAGAAGACTCCGTGCTATTGGTTGTTTTTCGGGTTTTCTACGCGGTAGATTGCAGCAGGGAGCCTTGGGGACTAACCCAAAGGTGCACCCGGAAAACTGGGCGGATACGAGATCTTGCCAACTTGGTGGCTTGAGAGCCAACTTGAACATAACCGGGTTATGTGACTTGTGATGGAAATGGGACTCGGTGGAAGTTTGACCCGCGCAAATAGCTTAAATTATCGTTGCGATGTGAGGACAGGTTAGATGGAACCGTACCCGTTCTATGTCGTTCGGTTAAAGAGACCTAAAGGCACGTGACACTTACCGTTGGCATAGATTAGGGTCTTTGGCGGTCGATGACTTAAATTGTCGTGACCCAGGCCAAGAAGACAAATTGCTCATAGGTTTGGCCGTCCAAGTGGCGGTGGTGAGTCCGGAATGTCTATGGCTTTAATTGACGTGACATCGACCGGTTCACCGAGAATGTGCCCTGAGAGCACGGGGCGTGTGGCCGTGAGAGCCAACGTCTGTGTTGAAATGGCTAATTATTTATTGCTCGCTTATGCTAATGAAATGCAGGGAAGGAGCATCGCCGTCCCGAGTTGGGGGCGGGATCGTTATAATTTGGTCAACATTGCTGACTGTTGCCTTGTTTTGCCACCGTGCGGTGGTATGTTGCTTGCAGGTGCAGCTGGACCAAGCGGTCAATAGCGGGCTAAAGCCCGAATGCGAAGCCGGCCCTTGAAGGCCTAATTGGAAGTGTTTACTGCTTTATTCATGTGTGACCGGCCTGCGTGCCGTGGTTTGTAAAACATGTAATTTGAAGTGAAACAGTTTGTAAGGCCTTAAGGCTTATTTTGGGTATTTTGTATAACATTCCTATTCTGTATTAGTGGACATTCATGCTCTAATGCTGGGTTCTTTATTGCAACTTTTGTATAATGCTTCCGCTAGAATGCTCTGTGTAGGACGTTTGAGATTGGTTGGATGGTTTCCATAAGTAACCACCCGGTCTGTCTGTAGTATATGGCGTCGGGCCCCGGCCGGACCTACTGTTATATGCTATGCGACGGATAGGGGGTGTTACACCGCCCACCTCGCCAGAATGCACGACCTGCCATATCGCCAAGCCCAGGCCGCCCAGCAGGTGCGGCAAGTTCCATTCAACAAAGTGGCGGACTCCAGCAGCATGGGCAACCTGCTTTTTTAGTCTGGCTGAGGAGCGCGGACGCTCCAGCTCTCCGGCTACCTGCAAAGATCAGCGGACATATCCCGTTCATCGCGAGCTGGGCGGACTCGAAGTGCAGTCAAACCTTCCAGTCTGCCTACATTGATGAACCCCTGCTCCATCTTCAGCAGCCAGCCACCTCGTTCAACAGCAGAGGCGGACTCAGTTTATCCACTGCGGACTCCGCGGATTCCTCTCTCAGTCCGCCTTACAGCCTCCAACACCCGCTTCTTCCTAGCAGCGGGAGGACAACTTCCTCAGCTCGCACGTTTGGCGCGGGCTCGCTCAGCACAGCAGGAACGGACTCTCCCAGTCTGCCATCAACATAACCAGTTCCAGAAGGCAGTTCCAGTCCGCATGGCCTGTTGCGGACTCGGCGGACTCCATCCTCTACTCGCACCAGTTACCGTCTCACCGGGGGTAACGTCACTGAAAGCCATTACCTCCTCGGGAATATAAATAGACCCCCATGCCTCTCATTTGAGGACGGTCTGAACAATCTCATCGCTCTCGCGCTCGAGGACTCCCGACGACAAGCTCAATTCTTCACCTCCTGCGGACTCCTCTCAGTCCACACCCCCTCTTCTGATAACCGCGCGGCCTGCCATCCTCAGTTATCAGTCCGCGCGGCCTCCTCTACGCTTAGTCGTGCGGCCTGCCGACCTGGATCTTCAGTCCGCGCGGCCTCCTCTCTGGCGCCTCCTCTCCTTAGCTGTCAGCTTCCCCTGTGTACCCTTTATTCGCTTTCTTGTAAATGTGTAATGCAAGTTGTAATAACTCAATATTAATCAAAAGAAAGCTGGTCGCAAGAGTGGCATTTAAGTCGCTGCTAGTGGCCCCCTTTCTTCTTCTCAGCTCAGCTTAACTCTCTCGGCATCAACCTGCAAGCACAACCGTCAAAGTAACCGTCTGCTCGACAGCTCCAGATCAACCTTCCCAACCATCTCCGCACTCGGATCAACACTCTTCTCTCCTATATCCCCGCAACCCTTAAACAAGCGCTTGCTCCACTCTCGAGCACTCAGAAGCTTCCTCCCTCTCCTCAACCCTGCAATCCTCATCTTATCACCTAGCTTGTGAGATCGAACAACTCGTTACTTAGGCGTTGCCATTTTCACGCATTAACAGTTAACACGCGGCCTTAAGATCCGAACAGACGGTGAACACCGATAGTTAGTCATGTCAGATCATCATTCAGCCGAGAACCTTGCTCAATCAAGTCCCAGAGATGATCCTCTCAGGGAGGCCTTCGAGCAATCGCGCCGGGAAAATGCGTAGCAATTTCAAGTACTCAACCAAATGCTTGATGTGATCACGCAACGATTAGGCACTCAACCTGTAGCAGCTCCAGTTGCTCCAGCTGCTCCGATCAATCCAACCCCAATGTTGGAGAATCAACAGGCTTATCCTCCAGCTTACCCACCGGTCTATCCTCCTTATACAGCAACCTTTCCGCAAGGGCCTGCAGCCCCTTTGCGACCTCAAGATGAAGAGTTTGCAGCTCGTCAAAACGTCTTTCGGGAAGCAGCCCGGGGAAGTCCTGCAAGATTTCTCAACTTTCAGGGAAGTCACCCTTATCCATCAGCTCCTGCATTTGCTCCTGCAGTAGCTTTTCCTTTCTATCCTCCTCCTTTTGTAGCTGCAACTTATGCTCTCTTTTATCCTTATGATGTAGGAGAGCAGGAAGAGCCTTCGCCATTTACAGAGAATGTTCGTCATGAACCTACTCCAGCTAATTTCAGATAGCCCCGGTTACCAATCTACACTGGAGAGACTGATCCAACGAAGCATCTTCAAGCTTTTGAATCAGTCGTTGCTCTCAAGACTCTTTCAGACGCTACCAAATGCAAGTTCCTTGTAACAACCTTTGATGGACAAGTGAGGGATTGGTTCTATGGTCTTCGCCCTCAGTCTATCACTTCCTTTGCTGATCTGCGAAGGGAGTTCTTGCTCAGGTTCTCTACTTCAACTAAGAGAAAAGGCGGTCCAGAAGCTCTCTTTGAGATCAAGCAATGTGAGAACGAAACTTGGTCTCAGTTCGTTGATCGATTCCAGAGAGAAATCTTGAACATCGAGATTGTTGGTCAAGAAATGTACCGAGTGGCTCTTATCCACGGTTTTCGTGAAGGGCCGCTCAAGTTTGAAGCCAATGTCCGAGCACCAAGAACGTACCAAGAGTTGATTGTCATAGCCAACTCATACATCCGAGACGAAAAGAGCAACCTAGGCTTCGTCTCCAGGCTTATATCAGAGAAAGATCCTTCTCACAAGCAGCCTCTGAGGTCTCCTCACAAAGATTTCCCAACTCACTCAAGGAGGGAAAGAAGATTTCAACGCCATCGATACCCTTTCCCGAGCCATGATCGTGCTCAAGATCAGTCGCTACTACCACCAGCTTCATCTTCACAAACAGCTGCGGTCCATCAACAGCAAGAAGATGACTTGCATGAGTCTGAACTAGATGAAGTCATGCTAGAAGTAAGTCAAGTCATGAAAGATAGGGCTAACTACAAAATTCCTTATCGACCAGCTGATCAAAGATCTAAAGACTCAGATCCATATTGTGAATTCCACAAAGAGCCAGACCACCTAACTGAGAACTGTCGAGCACTCCGCCAACTAGTGCAAAGGATGCTCTAGCAGCTTCTTCCCAAAGATGATTGCCATGATCCAGCAACCTCAAAGGGCAAAGAAGTTGCAGACATTCCTTGTAGCTCAAGAGGAGTGAGCCTAGTCGAAAAAACGCCCTCTCCTTGTTGTTAACAATACTGTTGAATGTTTCGATGTCGATGACAAGGGCGTGATTGGAAGACTATTCTGAGCCGACAAAGGACTTAACAGTTCTTCAAAGTTTTTTTATAACCATGACGGGTTATCTCTACTCTTACTCTTTGAATATTTTCATCTTGAAACGCCTCTAAGTGTTTTTTTCATCATGTTTCAATAAAGTTTACCTCAGGGATCCCGTACTGACACATTTTCCATTTTGGAATGCCTTTTCCTCCATTTTCTCTTTGCCAAAAATATCGCTGAACCACTGAGATATCGTGAAGTCTTGTTGTGCCCTCCGTATATTGTTCTCTGGCACGACCACTACGACCACATACAGTGGGGAGTGTTCACGTATGTGTAGTGGGAGCCGTTCAATCTACGATGGTGGGCTTCAGACTTTGGATCCCAGCCGGCATCTAGCACAGAGTGTGCGCCAGGGAGGCCCCATGTGTTAGCTCTACTGTGCTTCGTTAAGGATACATTACAGTTACGGTGATCTTTGCTTGACAATCATTGGCGATCAAGCGTAGCCTTGTCTCTTCGATCATCTCACAACTTTGATGGTCGAACACTCTATGGTACTCTCAATCCGTACCTTCGCGGGATCCACAACTCCGCTGATATTTCCACAGACAAGCAATGTTATAGGCCACTTAGCGCAACTAGTCTCATTGATCAGTGATGTTGTACCCAAGGCAAGAGAGCAGTGTATCTGTCGTTTCCTTCTTAGGATTTTGTGCATGTCTCCCTTTTGTGCTCTGTCAAGGGAGTATAGCTAGTCCGCTCTGAGTAGGGCTATACTGGTGATGACGTTTCTTGGTCATCTCTGAGTATAGACCTCTTTTTTATCAACTGCCTTTCTCACAGGTGAACAGGTTAAATCTGACCTACCAAAAGGATTTGCAACAATCATTTTTGCTTATTCTCATATTATATGCATTGCTTGCTCAAAGCTCTATTAGATGATGATCTACAAAGCTCTTCATTACTCTTATTAAATGCTAACGGCATCAATCATTGATCAAAGAATCTGACTCTCCTTGATTAACAAGTCATGCAAGCGGAGTCTAATTAAGATAATCTCTTCTTATTGATCTGGACTTCATATTGAAGATATCATATCTATCTTACTACAATTACCATTGCGGTCTAACCTTTATTCAGAATGGCAGAATGCATCAAGCTTCTTCTCTGCTAATCTGATCATATCCATCCTATCATATCAACAGTCAACATTCGACTTATTGATCTGAACTTCATGCTAAAGATATCATCTCTAATATAGCAAGAAGATCACTACTCTGGTTTGATCTTCATTCAATTATCGGCAGAGTTCATCAGACATTTCCTCTGTTATTTGGTCATATCCATCTTATCTCATCAACAGTTAGCATTTGCAAGTTCCGTCCAGGTACTTGCAGCTTAGCTCATTATTTAATGTCTGCTGCTCACTCTTCTCTTTGCAGTGATTAGTAGGCACTTGCAAGCCTTATCCAGGTACTTGCAACTTAGTCTATACACCATAGCTGCTCCTAAACTCTCATTTTGCAGAGATCAGCAGATACTTGCAAGTTTCTTCACAGGTACCTGCAACTTTCATATACCATATCTGCTCCTAAACTCTCATTTTGCAGAGATCAGCAAATTCTTGCAAGTTTCTTCACAGAAACCAGCAGATAACTGCAAGTTGCCTTCAAGTATTTGCGGCTTTTTTACTCTCGTATTTAATTCTAACTTCTCTTTTGCAGAAACCAGCAAGCGCTTGCAAGTCCCCCTTCAGGTACTTGCAACTTATTTTCTTCTTCACGAATATAGCTTACTCTTATTTTTGCAGAAGATAACAGGTGCTTGCAAGCCTCCATCAGGTACTTCCAAGTTATTATGCTTCCAAGTTTTCCTCTCACATTTGTTTTGCAGAACTCAGTGGAAGACACATCTTCTTCGTTTTGCAAAGGCAAACTCAGGTACACGCAAGACGTAGCTTCCATACATGCCTACACTAACTTTTCTCTTGCAGGAAAAAGATAGGCATTGGCAAACTCCTCTTAAGGAGAGACATCAGGTTCTATCTCTTCTTGCCCCCTTCATTTCCTTTGGATTGGATCACGATTTTCGTGGGTCTCCAACTTTTTTGAAGTTCACTTCTAAACTTAAAAAAGTGGGGGGATTATGTTAACCCCGAAATCGGCGATCCTTCCCAAGGAAGCCATCTCGCTAGTCGCGGCCTGCTCCGGGATCCTCTTGGAGGTCGCGACGTCTTAGGATGGGCGGACAGGTTTTCTATCCGCTCAGGCCGCACGGCTTGGGCGGTCTCAGTGGTCTGACCGCCCAGGCTGCGCATCGTTCCCTTGGTCGGCAGGGGCTGCGGGACTGCTTCTTCAGTCTGCCCCTACAGTCGCGCATCTCTTGTCAGATTAACCGCAACTTTGTCTCAACAGGTGCCCCTTTGCCGGACTCGGATCCCTATCCGCCCAGGCCGGCAACAAGCCGCATACTTTGCAGGTCACTCATCAAGTAGACCAGCCCTCAAGACTGTCAAGCGGTCTGCCTCCAGGCCGCCCACCTCGCCAGAATGCGCGACCTGCCAGGTCGCCAAGCTCAGGCCGCCGAGCAGGTGCGGCAAGTTCCATTCAACAAAGTGGCGGACTCCAACAGCATGGGCAACCTGCTTCTTCAGTCCTCCTGAGGAGCGCGGACGCTCCAGCTCTCCGGCTACCCGCAAAGATCAGCGGACATATCCCGTTCATCGCGAGCTGGGCGGACTCGAAGCGCAGTCAAACCTTCCAGTCCGCCAACATTGATGAACCTCCGCTCCAGCATCAGCAGCCATCCGCCTCGTTCAACAGCAGAGGCGGACTCAGTTTATCCACCGCGGACTCCGTGGATTCCTCTCGCAGTCCGCCTTACAGCCTTCAGCACCCGCTTCTTCCTAGCAGCAGGCGGACCACTTCATCAGCTCGCACGTTTGGCGCAGGACCGCTCAGCACAGTAGGCGCGGACTCTTCCCAGTCCGCCATCAACAGAACTAGTTCCAGAATGCAGTTCCAGTCCGCGCGGCCTATTGCAGACTTGGCGGACTTCATCCTCTACTCGCACCAGTTACCGTCTCACCGGGGGTAACGTCACCGAAAGTCATTACTCCTCGGGCCTATAAATAGCCCTCATGCCTCTCATTTGAGGACGGTCTGAACAATCTCATCGCTCTCGTGCTCGATGGACTCCCGACGACAAGCTCAATTCTTCACCTCCTGCGGACTCCTTCTCTCAGTCTGCGCCCCCTCTTCTGATAACCGCGCGGCCTGCCGTCCTCAGTTATCAGTCTGTGTGGCCTCGTCTACCCTTAGTCGCGCGGCCTGCCGACTGGATCTTCAATCCGCGCGGCCTCCTCTCTGGCACATCCTCTCCTTAGTCGCCATGCTTCCCCTATGTACCATTTATTTGATTTCTTGTAAAGGTGTAATGCAAGCTTGTAATAACTCAATATAATCAAAGCCCGATCGTCGAGACAAAGCCCGATCGTCGACACAACCTCGACACGCCCTGCGACACGCCCGTGTCGCAGGCCGAGTCTGCCGACACGCCCTGGGAACGCCCGTGTCCCAGGCCGTGTCACCCAAATTTTCCTATTTCAGAAATTTGGACTGTTACAATCCTCCCCCTCCTACAGGAAATTTCGTCCTCGAAATTCAGACACAGGAAGGCAACAGTAAACAGCAAGAAATATGTTACAACATAAAAAAGGTTTCTATTACAACATCCTCTCTCGAGATTACAAAAACAGCTGAGGGAACTCTTCGCGCATGTTTGGCTCTCGCTCCCCATGACAGTTCTTCAACGCCACAATTGTCCCACTGGACTTTTACCCATGGCGACCGCCTTGTCCGCAACTTTTTCTCTCCCGGGTCGATCTTCGATCTGAATGGGTCTAACTCTCGTTGTTAGCCCATACTCACCGGTACAACGATATCCGCGATCACTTGATCTGGCTCTTTCACGGCCTTCCGAAGCACCGAGATGTGATAGGACATCATGCAACCCCCCCAAAGTCTGGCCGACAGAGTAGCCGATAAGGCCGTTCGCCAACTCGCTCAACCACTTCAAAAGGACCCAAATATCTTGGACTCAATTTTTCACTCGTCTAATTTCTTGAGAGACACCTTTGAATGGCTTGATCTTCAAGTAGACCCAATCGCCACCGCAAATTCCACTTCCGTTGTTGGCGTTGTAGTACTATCGCTTGTCCGATCTTGAGCAATAAGCATCTCTCTCGAATCGTCTGTATGGTTTAGTTGCTTCCTCACCTCATTTGGTTTAACAACCCGAGCTTCGCCCGCTCTTTCCCAAGCCAGGGAGTAACGACACGTCCTTCCATAAGAGCTTCATATGGTGCCATCCCATGCTTCCTGGTAGCTGTTATTATATGCAACTCGACCATATAGAGATGATCTTCCCATCTCTTTCGAAGTCAAGCGCACATTCGGAGCATGTCCTCCATTGTTCTGTTGGTATGTTCAGTTTGGTCACCATTTGGGATGAAAGGCCATACTGAAAGCAACCTTCGTGCCACAGTTCGGTGAACTAGCCTCCAATCATTTGACGTGATCGCCCATCTTGATCACTTACGATGCTCCGAGGAAACTATGAAGCCGCACAATCTGGTCAACATCTAACTTTTCCAAACTTTCAACTGAATCATCCCACCTATTCGGAAGAAATGTGGCTACTTTCGTTAGCCGGTCCAACAATCACACCAAATAGAATCATTTCCTCGCTGCGATTTTTTGGCAACCCGTGCACAAATCCAGGAAATATGATCAATTTCCACTCTGGGATTGGCAATGACTTCAAATAATCCGCCCAGCTTTGGCATTCCGCCTTCACCACGCACATGTTTGGCATTTGCTACTAAGGGCAACATCTTTCTTGAGCCCTGGCCACAAGACAAGCTTTTTCATATCATTGAACATCTTTGTGCTCCCGGGGTGAAGGAATACTTTGTATAATGCGCTTCATACATCAGTTCTTCCCACACACTTCCCCACATTTGGGACACCAAATGGCCCTCTTTTCGTACAAGACCGTCAATCCATGTGATTTGCCCTCTGCCCTCCATTCACATAGCGTAAGAGATATTTCATCCAACTTCGTTGACCGTCGAACCGATCCGCAAGGTCACATTGCACCTCGATCC
>CM077158.1:220921723-220976195 GCA_039583875.1 Platanthera guangdongensis | reverse complement strand
AATACTGAGTCTGATATAGAATTCATTTAATTACCCTTAATAGTTCCTATATGAAAAGTAAACAAAAGAATATTGTCTTACAGTTACTGTTTATGATTTCTCATAGCCTATACTGAAAATTACTGTTAGTTGCCCTATATTGATTCGACTGCAATACTGATACAGAACATGTGCTAGAATTATTTCATTAATGATGATAACATCTATAGTCAAATGAACAATTATAGTTTGCTTATTTAATGCAATAGTAACTGTTTTTATAATGTTATACAACTGTACAACAGATTTAAAAGGTAAATTTTCATACTTACTCTATATGCAAGACTAACAGTTGTATTTTATAAATTTTTAGGAACCGGAAAGCCAGCGACCGGTCATCATTAGAGCTCAGGTTGGAATTTACCGATTTATTTCTTTTCTGTACTTGCTGTATAGATAAATATAGACTGTAGCAGATGTTTATGATACTTACTCGTTATGAAATGCATATGTAGATTTCCGTTGTACCTGATTATATATGCAAATAATGATATTGTTAATTGTGGCGGACAAACAGGCCGTTACAATTTAGTGGTATCAGAGCCAGGTTTTCAATTAAACCCTGGCCATAACGAGTATGTATTATTGTCAGTAAATTCATCTAAGTTGATTTAGATAGTTGCACATATGTTTTAATTGATGGACTTTGCACAGGAAGCCCAAGAGGCAATGTCTGAGGGCAGTGCATCGGGGCAGGCCCAGCAAGAGCTGCTGCAAATGATACACTCACAGGCAGAGCAACAGACACCCACGCAGCTAATGGATCTGACACGGATGTGGCAAAGGCTATTAAAATGGTTCGAGATGTGCCCCCTCCACAGCACCGGAAGTGGCAGGACCGTCACAGCAGAGGCAGTTGAATGTCGATTTAAAACAATTCCTGGAGTTGAAGCCACCAGTGTTTCGGGGAGGGTTATCGCCATTGGAAACAGAGGATTGGATCTCATGCATTGAGACAATACTGGAAGTCATGCTTTTTCCAGATGAACGAAAAGTGGGTTTGGTCACGTTTTTACTGGAAGGAGAAGCAAAACGGTGGTGGCTGCATGTGCGTGGCAGACTGGCGGGCCGCGCATAATCAAGTATTCTGTAGGCCACTTTCATTCAAGCATTTACCAATTGGTTTGTCCCAGAATCAGAAAGGAAGTTATTACATGATAAGTTTTTGCAGTTGGTACATGGTCCTCGATCAGTCTTGGAATATGAAACAGAGTTCGCCAATTTAGCGTTTTATGCAGAGACATTCATGCCTAATGAGAAAGAAAGATGCCGACGCTTCCAGGAAGGACTGCGAGATATTATCCGTTCGATTCTGATACCGATGGAGATCACAGACTACGATGCTTTGGTGCAAAAAGCCCGTTTGATGGAAATTGATGCGGAGAAAACGCAGAAGTGGAGGGACTTTGCGAAGAAAAGATCGACGTGGTCATCTTCCAGTAAGGAGTTCTTGAGCAAGACGAGCACATCAGGAAAGTCAAGTAATTCAGGAAAGCGGCCTCGTCTCATTGAAAGTAGTGGCAGTGCACCAGTAGTTGAGCAACGATGTGACAAGTGTGGCAAAAGCCACAAGGGGCAGTGTCTAGTGGGGAACAACGTTTGCTACTTGTGCCGTCAGCCTGGGCATCGACAGAGGGAGTGCCCTCATAACTGAGAAGGATAAAGAGCAGCACAACCGTTTCCAGTGCCACAGGGCCAGAGGTTGTATCTGATGGGTCGTGCTACGGGAGGTGAGTACGCAGCCTCAGCTTCTACTTCAGCGCCAGCAGGATCATATATCGAAGAACGTCAAGAACAAGAACGCCGAGTGCAGCCGCATGTGTTCAATCTTAATCAGTAAGAGGCAAAGGCGGATGACACCGTTGTGACAGGTATTATCCCTATCGACAACTATTTAGTTAAACTGTTATTTGATACTAGAGCAAACCATTCTTATATTTCTGCAACAATATTGAATGCAATTGCGGCAAAACCATACCGGGTACAAGAGGTTCTGCACGTTACATTACCAAATAACCAGATACTTACTACACAACAACGAGTAATCATTACGTTTGCCCTGAATGATAAGCCATTTACAATAGACTTAGTGGTTCTTCCACTGACCGAGTTCGATATTATTTTGGGCATGGACTGGTTAACCCAACAGGAGACAGTTATTGACTGTAAGACCAAAGAAGTATCGGTAAAGTGTGCAGATCAAAGCAGAATTACGTACCGAGGATTAGGAGAAGTGTCGAAAATGCTAATTTCTGCAATGAAAGCGCTTTCACAAATTCGGGAGGGCGGTAAAGCTATTCTGGTAATGGTGAAAGGACCTCCAGAAGAAAAGAAAGGCATTACGATGATTCCAGTCGTATGTGAATTTCAAGAGTTATTCCCGAAAGAGTTGGTTGGACTCCCTCCAAAGAGGGAAATTGAATTTGAAATCAACCTCGAGCAAGGGGCTAGACCAGTGGCAAAGTCACCATATCGAATGGAGCCACAGAAATTGGCAGAATTGAAAGTACAACTACATGAATTGATTGATAAAACTTTCATTCGCCCGAGTTCCTCCCCGTGGGGTGCCCCCGTATTGTTTGTAAAGAAGAAATAAGGAACGTTACGCCTGTGAGTAGATTATCGTGAGCTCAATAAGTTGACTGTGAAGAATAAATATCCTCTCCCTCGTATAGAGGATTTATTCAACCAACTTATCAACGCCAGAGTGTTCTCTAAGTTGGATTTGCGATCTAGTTACCACCAGCTAAGGATAAAAGAAGAAGATATTTTAAAAACTGCGTTCAGTATCAGATATGGTCATTATGAGTTTATGGTTATGCCGTTTGGGCTAACCAATGCACCAGCAACATTTATGGATCTGATGAATCGGGTCTTTAAAGATTATTTAGACCGATTCGTGATTGTGTCCATTGACGATATACTGATTTACACCCCGTCAGAAGAAGAACATGCTTGACATCTGCGATTGGCCTTGTAAACATTGAAAGAACATCAATTGTATGCCAAATTTTCAAAATGTGAATTTTGGTTGAGAAAAGTGTCTTTCCTCGGACACGTGATGACGGAGCATGGTTTGGCTGTAGACCCCGCAAAGATTGAGTCTATCCTCAGTTGGCCGCAACCGACAACAGTGACGGAAGTACAGAGTTTCCTGGGTTTAGCAGGATACTATCGACGTTTTGTAAAGGACTTTTCAAAGATCTCCTTACCGTTGACCCAGCTAACCAGGAAACATATGTCATTTCATTGGTCGGATGACTGTCAGATAGCATTTGACATCTTAAAAGAAAACTGACTACAACGTCGATTTTAACCACGCCGTCAGGTACGGAAGGGTTTTAGATTTATAATGATGCTTCGTACAAAGGATTGGGTTGTGTATTGATGCAGCACGGAAAAGTAATTGCGTATGCTTCCCGACAGTTGAAAGATGCCGAGAAGAATTACCCAGTCCATGATTTAGAACTGGCTTGCAGTGATCTTTGCCTGAAGATTTGGCGACATTTTTTATACGACGTACGCGCTGCGAGGTCTTTACTGATCACAAAAATCTAAATATATATTTTCTCAGAAGGAATTGAACCTTCGACAAGCGTCGTGGTGTAGAATTTATCAAGGATTATGATGTTGATATGCAGTACTACCCTGACAAAGCGAATGTGGTTGCTGATGCCCTAAGCCGCAAGAATACAGTTGGATTATCTGTTTTATCTGGTTATGAAGCGCAATTAGTGTACGAGTTGGAAAAGATGCAAATCACTCCACTTGTTACACCGGAAAGTAATCGAGCACAGTTATCTCAACTATAAATCAGATATACATTGAAAGATAGAATTAAAGAAGCTTTGCCAAAGGATCCGTTTCTCGCTGAATTGCAAGAGAAAGTAAAGAAAGGAGAGACTAACGAGTTTACGGAACAAAATGTGCTATTACTTATGAACGGGCGATTGTGTGTCCCGGATGTGAACAACTTACGAAGAGATATATTATATGAGCTACATAACACCCCATATTCAATTCACCCAGGACGAACAAAAATGCATCATGACCTGAAGGAGGATTTCTGGTGGCCTGGTATGAAAAAGGACGCAATAACGTATATTGCGTCCTGTCACACATGTCAACTGGTGAAAACAGAATACCAGAAACCTGGAGGATATTTGCATTCCCTACCAATACCAGAATGGAAGTGAGAAGACATTGCAATGGATTTTGTTTTCGGTCTACCTCGAAGCAAATTGGGGCATGATGGTGTTTGGGTAATTATTGATCGCTTAACGAAGAGTGCACATTTTATTCCAGTGCGACATGATCGACCGCCTGAAAAGTTGAATGATCTGTACATAGATGTAATTGTAAAATTGCATGAGATTCCCCGATCCATTATTTCTGACCGCGACGGTCGCTTCACGTCGGGAAACTGGAGATATATTCACAAACGTTTGGGGACAAAGTTATTGTTCAGCACAACATTTCATCCCCAAATAGATGGGAAGCAGAAGCGAACAATCCAGTTCTTAGAAGATTTACTGCGTATGGTTGTATTGGATTTAAAAGGCTCCAGTGAAAAATATCTGACATTGGTAGAGTTTACGTACAATAACAGCTACCAATCGTCTATCCAGATGGCACCCTTTGAAGCATTGTATGACCGACGTTGTCGAACACCATTAAGTTGGGCTGAAGAAGGGGAGCGAACATTGTATAACCGGGAGAAAATTGATAAATGACATGGAAAAGTAACGCTGATACAGCAAAGAATGAAGGTAGCTCAAGATCGGCAACAAAAATACTATAATGTCCGTCATCGCCTTGCGCAATTTCAAGTCGGTGAGCAGGTATGTTTGAAAGTCAGACCGTTCAAAGGAGTTACACGTTTCTGACGACTTGGGAAATTGAGTCCGCGTTATGTCGGACCTTTTTCAGTTATTGAGTAGGTAGGTGATGTTGTCTACCGCTTGGAGCTACCAGCAGAATTGCAGAGGTTGCATCATGTATTTCACATGTCAGCATTACAAAAGTATGTCCGTGACCCTGAAATGATTGTTTCAGCCACAGAGATACAAATTGAACCAGACCTCTCTAGCCCGACGGAACCATATCAAATTATAGATCGGCAAAACAAATAGTTACGAAATTGTGACATGAATTTTGTGCTAGTTTGGTGGAAGGGTCACCCTAAGCACGAAGTGACTTGGGAACGTGAAGATGCAATGCAGAATCTTTTTCCTGTACTGTTCAATAATATGGAAGAATGATTTTCGGGGACGAAAATTATTTAAGGAGGGGAGAATTGTGACGCACACATTTTCTGGTATGCCATATTAATTTATGCCTGAATTAAATAATAAATCATATGATGATGTGTAACGAAATTCAATTTATTACAGGTAACGTCCCCGATGATGAAAAGAGACTGAATCGGCGTCGCCATGAGCTGTGATTTGGCGTCGTACGAGTTATTACTATGAAAATATTATGCTATATTTTGTGGGCTACTTAATATATTTGTATGTATAACATGCGCTAAACATTTTGATGATATGAATGTGGACGACGCATAATATTGTTGTATGATCGCATGACTTGTTTATTTATATATATATATGTTGTATGTTCAATAGTCACTACAAGAAAACAGCCTTTTAGTGACAAAAATTTTGGTCACAAAATATTGCGGCTTAGTCACTAAAGACATTTAGCAACCAAATTTGATCCGTCACAAAGTGGTTGCAAAATGGGCGTCACAAAATGTATTTAGCAACCAAAAAAATTTTCGTCACTAAATGTATATTTACAGTGACAGTTTATTTTTGTCACTAAATATACTATTTCAGTGACCATTAATTTCCGTCACTAAATGTACTTTTTTTGTGACAACTAGTTTTGTCACTAAATATATATTATTAGTGACAACTATTTTTTGTCACTAAATGTGCAAATATTATGGCTTTTTTGTCACTAAATATATTTAGTGATCAAACGTATTAAGTCACTGCTTGTGCAATGCAATAATGACTTTTAGTTACTAAAATTATCATTTCATCATTCAATACAATAATAAATAAAATATTCATTTTATAAAAAATTTCATGAAAGAAAAGAGAATGTTTATTTTAAATTTATTAATAAAAAAATGGGAAATATCCCAAATCCTTTAGTACATACCAATAGAGCTTTTAACTCTACTAAATTCAACATATATAAAAAAATCTATAATAAAAAACATTACATATATAATTCTTTTTTTACATGTAACACAAAATAAATAAATATATTGTGATTTCTCCATCCTCTCTAAGCTCCCGTCATCAAGCTTCTCATAGGCACCATTTCTACGAGATCCGTCTTGATCTTTCTTGGTGGTTCACATTTTAACTACTTGGAGGCGCGTATAACAAATTCACACAATCATTGCCATAATAGGAGTGATTCTCCTGAGTAGAAGTTCCTCGTCACCCCTTCAACGTTGATCTACACAAAAAATTAGGGAGCAATGGAACTTATAGAGTTATAAAAAATGAGAGAGAAATAGAAGATGCTTTCATAAGAAGAACGCATGCCTAGAGAGAGCTGATGACCATACACTGCTTTATTATATTTGGCCAAGGGAATAACAAATTCTGATGGACTAGCCCTGCTAAAACACAGTCGTAATACTCAGAATAGTAAACCTGTATGATTAATTTATATTACTACCTATCATTGGCACAAATCAAAATGATGTGAATCTTGTCCTTGATGCAACCAAATCCATTAAGATCATAATATGATTAACAAAGAGAGAAGTGGCGAACCTGGGGTTATAAAATATAGTGAACGGGCTGCTATTTGCTGCTGCGTGAGCTGCGGCGGCAAGGATCCCAATGTGCATGCTATCGCTTGATAAAACTGAGGATGATATGTTAGTAGGCTGTCTGTTAGCTCTCTTGATTTCCAAAGGAAGCTGTTGTTTCTCATGCGCATTTAATGATATGCATTAATGAAACAGCACGATTCCTCATTAGAATCACAAGATAATTTCTGAAAATTTTACAAATGTCATGCAAAAGGAAAGTTGGATATCTGGAAGATTCTAGGTGTTGAGAATAACCCCATGTCAGAAAACTTCTATAGCCTTCTGCAATTAATCTAGATCCTGATGCCCTTTACCTTAAACCAATTGGCTTTTGGTAGGATGGTCGAGTTTTAACATATATTAGAGCAAGTTTGGACTGACAGACTATTTCAGGTCACCTAATTTAAAAAATAATAATCCACGTGTTAAGACATCAAAGATAATTCATGTGATGGTGTGTGTAGAGAATAGTCTCACATCAGGAAGCTAACTTAGCTTGGGCACTGGATTTCTGGTCCTCTCCATCTCAACCCAATTGGTTATACACTGAATGCTTGGATTCTAACACTGTTTGGAGAGGAAAATCTATATGCTTAATGTGTGAAAAAAAATTAAGATTCCAAACTTCATGATGCTCGTTGATGAATTACAAGGGCTAGTGAAGTGGGATGTGCATCATGAAAGGCACAAAACCAAAAAAAATTGTTCCATTCCAGTTTAACTTAGACTTACCGAATAAATAAGACTGAATCACCAGCTAAGATCCTATTCCCACTTACAAATAGGCTCCAACCAGTTGTCAACAAGTGTCTTTTTGGTTGACCTAAGATCACAATATGAAATTTTTTATGGCAACACACAATTTACAGTCGTATGGCCAATAAAGCCACTAAATAGTTAATTTCAAGCATGTCATAGGTAGCACTATAAACAAACTTGTATGTTTAGATAAAGATGTCATATTTTCAGTTTAGAAAACGTATTTGTACTATTTTAAATTGAAATAGGACCATCAAATGAATAAGAGTCTTTCAATTTCAATCCCATGATATAATGAAATACATAATTCTTTTAATACATAGAGCTGGAATAAAATTAAGAAGTATATATGTTGTTACTAGCGACTGCGAGCAGGGTTCTCCCGTGCGTAGCATCCAGAGTATTGGCAGTTGCTTGACGGACATGCATTGTTGCAGTCACGCACTGTGCACAGTGGGCCCCATTACACGGTAACTAGTCATAACAAGGGGAAACTCCCCACAAAGCATTTATTGATTATTAGATATTTTGCAGCTTCACAAGGATTGAAGTATATTTTATTCAGCTTCTCAGTACTAAAGAAAAACTTGCCTTCTATTACTTACAAGAGGAGGAAATATCTTCTCAGCTGCACAACGAGGAACAAAAAAACCTCCGTGCGTGCTAGTATCACTAGCGGTTAGTGTTTTGCAGAAGAAATCCGTCTGCAGTTTATTTGTTTTCAGTGCGAGATCTGATGCCAGCAAAGCCTTCTCGTCGTACTAAAAAAGATAAAGGAAAATGGCACTTCAATCGGAATTGTCTGTAGGAGGATAGAATTTTGATAGAAGCTATGCTACAATCAAATCAATACATGAATTATGAATACCCCTTCAGATTGAGCTGTCAATACATTCTTATAATACATAAGATGCAGGAAGTAATTTTATAGAAAATTGGCGAAAAGTGTATTTTTATCTAAATTTATGGTTGTTCATGAGTAAGGGTACAAGGCAGATTCAGATAAGAGCTTGGCAAGAGAAAAGACCTAACTAGTTTAGCAACCAAACCCTGTTTCATATTGAGAAAAATGAAAAACAAAGAGTTTAAGGACCACTCTCCAGGAATAACCATGCAATACCTATACAAAACTTTCAGAGCACTTACTGAAGTGACTGGCTGAAGGGTCATCTGTGCATAAACTTCATCCGTTTCTGTGTCCTCCTTTAAAATTGAGATCAAATATGACCATCTAAGAAACAAATCCACAACATTGTTTCCCCCATAAGCTCTTTTTTACCCAAAGATGTACCAAAGGGACTTCGGCACTAAGCACCATCCAATTAGAAGGTTTTTGTATATTGCACCAAAAATATTTAATTTTGGCACTTTGCTCCCCTAAAAGACTTAATATTGGCATTTTGCACCCACCTAGTTGAATATTTAGAGTGCAAAATACCAATATTAAATCTTTTGGGGAGTGAAAAGTGCTAAAATTAAATATTTATGGTGCAATATGCAAAAATCTCCTAATTTGAGCATTCTTAGTGCCAAAGTCCACAAAAATATTTGAACATACATGTAAAGTAACATTATGAAGCAGACACTCAAATTCTAAAACAACCTTTTTGCTGGAGAAGTAAAAGTCATTCGCATAAGTTAAAATATTTGCACATATAATACTTGCCTTATAAAAAACAAATACTCATACATAACTTCAAGTCATGTAAAACAATGTTTCATGCACTCAAATTCTAAAACAACTGTTATAATTTGTTGAAAGAGTAGCTCTTAGCCTTAACAACGAACATATGAAATTCAGGTTGGATATTATTGGAGAAGACCCATGTATAAATGGCCAATTGGGCTAATTTCTCAATTAGTCTCCTTTAGTCCCACATTGTGCCTGGCCGTCGATTTGAGCTCCAACCAGAGGCAGACACTGCATTGTGAGAAGTTCGTGAAAATAACAGTCATGCAAGCATGCATTCAAAACAGTACCATTGATGGGGAAATTTCAATGAACCACATAAAGATTTTTGGTGTACCACCAGTGAAAAAAAACCAGCTCATAAAAGGCAATAAAATGCAAAATTACACCAAAGCAGATTAAAAACTAATCCAAACAGGAAGTTAGTCATCGTCATAACTAGCCAAAGATTCTCTAGTTGCTGTCCATCTGATCCTCTAGTTCTCTTCGTTCTATGAAGGCCATCATTCGTGCCTCCATTTGCTTCATGCGTGCCTCTCTTTGCTCCTCCATTTGCTCCATGCGTGCCTCTCTTTGCTCCATTTGTGCCTCTCTTTGAGTCATTCTTTCGTCCATTTCTTGAATACGTGTAGTCATCTCTGCTTCTACTTCAGCTCGTATTTGTGCTCGGAGACGTTGTCCATTAGTACTTTCACGGTCCAAAGGTTTTGGCCTTGGCCCCATTCCGGGAATATAACCAGATCGTTTACCAAGTACCTTTGTGTAGGCTTCTTCCGTAGTCAATTTGTCTTCTCCTTTGTCTCTTTTTTGTTCCTCATGAAGTTCCAAAAGCTTATTGTATACCTCCTCTGCAGCTTTATCCAGCCACTGATTTTGTTTTCCTTTTTTGTTTTCTCCCACAATCGCACGTATATAGGCAATTGTTGTTCTTCATGTGCAACTTGTCTCTACATTTAGAAATCAATAAGACATAAAATTGAAGTATAATGACAATTTGAAAACATTAACATAATTATATAAATATTTAAAATCTTACTAGTTCATGTACAGTTCGCGCTATAGACTTTGTGCCAACATGAGATTTTATTTTTTGTTGGCTCCTATTTTTTTATTCACATCACTAATCTTCTACAATGTATCATTAAGAAAATAAATATGTTAGGATTTCCAATAAAAGAATTTAATATTTATGTTTTTATACCTTGAACTTGGCACTGCCCCAATAACCAATTAGCCAACTCCATTGATCCGGATTGATTTCTTTAGGGCAATGATCACGTCTTTGTGCATCGGTACTCCATTTTAATTTTTAAATAATGATCACTATGCAAACGAGCACGCCAAACATTATAGATTCGGCGAAGTGAAGATATAAGGTCTTCAATCACATGATTCTCCTTTGGGAGACTAAATTCAGACTAAAAACAACAAACTAAAATTAAAACATTCATAAAAGAAAACATCATATTCAATTCATATAATTAATTGCAACAATTTCAATACTTACATAGATAATATCAACTATTTTATCGATTATATCAACAGGAATATGGGCCCATTTCTCAACATTCAAAGGAGCATCTAGCCTTACAATGCGCCCACTCCTTGTGATAAGTTCCTGATATCTTTCACCAACTATTCTGCGAAGGTCCGCGGGAATCTGAACTTCTACCTTTTCCGTACAATGATATTTTCTCTTAGACCATCCAATCCCAGTTGTCGGACCACGTGTTCTTTTCTTAATTTCATATGTACCCGTTGATTGACATTGCAATGTTAAAACACTTAAGAAACAATGAATTTAAATTATAAAAAAGTTAGATGTACCATCGATATTACCATGCCTGAGATCTGTTAGATCTGAATGTACATGATCAACATCAAGCTCAATACGATCAACTTCATGCCCAACCTCATTTGCATTCCCCTCTTCATTTATAAAATCTTGATCCAACTGAAGTGATGAACGTGGGTGTATTGGTGGCTGATGGTAGGATGTAATATTTGTATGTTGTGTTGCTCTTTCTTCTATAAATTGTGTTGCATCTAATTTGGTAGATTGATGCGTTTTAGATTTTATATGTTTATGTGTTTTAGCATTTGTATTATCCCGATGATTAAATGAACTAGCTAAAGAACAAAGATGTGCAGCAGTGGTTCGTGGGTGAAATTTGGATGAGTTAGTTTGCAAATCAAGTGATTTGTGTCTTTCTACGCGAGAATCTTTAATTTTAGCTCTAATCTTTGGCTTCTCTGCCATAGATTCTTCTTAACTTCCAGAAAAAAGATATGATATTCAAAAAAATTAAAATAAGAAACAAGGTTAATAATAATGGAATGAAGAAAATTTCATACATTTTGATTAACATAAATAAATATGAAAAAGAACAGAATTCCACAGAAAAAAAACACATGTTTGACTTAAAAAACATACACAAAAATGAAAATAACAAAAAAAGGGATAAGAAATAACATTAGACATCCTCATTTTCCACATCATCTTCAGAGTCGACGTCTATAGTATCATCATCGATGTCTTCTTCGTTCAGACCTCTACTTAGGCATGAATGATCTCTTTTCTTAATTGTCATGGCTTCAACATCGGTTCTTTGTAATAAAATTTCAGTGTCATCATCATCTATGACAATATCAGGTAATGAGTTTAACCCAACATCTATATCATACAAATGAATTTCTTCTTCATTGAAGTCTTCACTGTCTTTGGGAGGAACATCATAAAAGTGACGAGGCGTTGTCTTTATTACTAATCTCCAATCTTTATTTTTGTTATCGGCTACATAATATACTTGTTCAACTTGACAAACTAAGACATAAGGTTCATTGCTTCTCAAATTATGTTTTACATTAACGGAAATAATTCCATTTAATTCCTTCTTATAACCTTTGCCTTCATGGTGTGTATCCCGCCACTCACATTTAAATAGAACAATTTGGCGTTCAACAGCATAATCTAATTGAATAATGTCTCTTAGAACTCCATAATATTCTCTGCCACTTGATTATTCATCACCCCTTACAATGATTCCACTGTTCTGAGTCCTATGCCTGATTTCACGATCATACGTATGAAACCTAAAGCCATTAACAATGTAACCAGTAAAATGTGTCGCCCCTTTCCTTGGACCGCGTGCTAACTATAAAAATTCAGCATTAACTCTTAGATCCCCTTCATAATACAACTTTGATGTCTGTTGAAAAATGAAGATGTTAAATTAAAATATCATAAAATAACTCAGTAATACATAAAATAAATTATATTATACTACCAATTTACCCGTAATTCAAACCATTTAACAAAGGTGGACTCGTGTCTTCTTTCAACATCTTTAGAAGATATTTGCTCAAGTTCCCTTTGATGCTCCCTATAAATGAAAATGATCAACGAAATAATTGCATTACAATTTAATATGTATTTATAGAACAAAGTTGTGAGACTAACTTTATAAATGGTTCCACTTCCGGACAATTTCTTAATATGTATAATTGAGTACGATGCCAATCTTCATATGTGAGATTATTTTCAAATTCTTTGCCAAGTGACCTCCCCAACTTTTGAAAATTGGATAATCTTGAATCTTGTGCATCATTTCCTTCATCATTTCTAGTAGGACGATTCAACTTTATATCAATTTTACTCATGTATCTTGAACAAAATGTCAAGCACTCGTGTACTAGGTAACCATTTGCCATTGAACCTTCTGGGCGTGCTTTATTTCTTACAAAAGATTTAAGTGTCCGTAAATATCTATATTACAAAATTCAAGGATTATATAAGAATGTGTAAAATCAACAAAATAAATCTAAAAGAAAAAATAATGCGTACCTCTCAATTGGGTACATCCATCGATAATGAATCGGACCGGCAATTTTGGCTTCTCGTGCAAGATGAATTGGCAAATGCATCATGATTGTGAAAAAAGAAGGGGGAAATATCTTCTCCAGTTTGCAAAGTATGATAGGAATATTACTTTCAAGTCTATCCAACACTTCAATAGTTAATGTCTTAGAGCCCAACTCCTTGAAAAATAGACTCAATTCAACTAGCGGATCATAAACCTCTTTTTGAACCATACCACAAAAAGCTGGAGAAAGTTGATCTTGCATAAAAACATGACAATCATGAGCCTTCATTCTTGAAACCTTACCTTCCTTAGAATTTACACATCTTCTTATGTTAGACGAATAACCATCTGGAACTTTTATATTCTCTAAGAAATGACATACTGCTCTTCGCTCAGCTAGCGTTAAAGTATAACAGGCTTGTGACATTATATAATAACCATCTTTCTCTATCGTATGCAATTCTTTTTTCAAACCCATTTCTTTTAGGTCTAGTCTAGCTGAGAGAACATCTTTTGTTTTCCCGTCAATATTCAACATAGTCCCCAATATATTTTCAGTAATATTTTTTAAAATATGCATATAATCTAAACAATGTCGTATCTCAAGTGTTCTCCAATATGGTAACTGAAAGAAAATACTTAACTTCTTCCAATTATAAGGTATAGATACTTCATCATGCTTTCTTTTTTGTTGATGCTTTCCAAATATCACATTATCGCATTCTTTTAATTGTTCTAAAATATCATCCCCTGATAGGTCTTTTGGCGCAGAATGTGTTTCTATTGTTCCATCAAAAGACTTCTTATCTTTACGCCATTTATGGCCTGGAACCAAAAAGCGTCTGTTTCCCATGTAACTCATCTTAAACCCATTCTTCAATCTACAAGACCAAGTATCTTTGTTGCAATAAGGACATGCTAACTTACCTTTAGTGCTCCATCCTGATAGGTTCGCATAAGCAGAAAAATCATTTATTGTCCACAGCAAAGCAGCGCACATATTAAAATTGGACTTTCCATAAGCATCGTATGTACAAACCCCAACTTCCCATAAATGTTTCAACTCATCAATCAAAGGCTGTAAATACACATCCATATCATTCCCAGGTTGTCCTGGACCAGGAATAATCAAGGATATTATAAAACTAGGGGTTTTCATGCACATCCATGGTGGCAAATTATATGGGACTAAAACAACTGGACATACACTATAATTTGTGCTCATAAGACCAAAAGGATTAAACCCATCGCTTGCTAAACCAACTCTAACATTTCGTGTGTCCAATGGAAATTCTTGGTGTTTTCTATCAAATGATTTCCAAGCAAATGCGTCAGCAGGATGTCTCAACTTACCGTCATCACATCGTTGTTCTTTATGCCACCTCATCTCCTTGTCCATTCTAGAGCACATATACAACCTTTGAAGTCTAGGTATTAAAGGAAAGTGTCTCAATATCTTGTTTGGTATATTTTTCCTTTTTTGAAAGCATATTACCTTTTGTATTATCGGACTCCTTGCTTGATTGACACCTGGATGTGCCACAAGTAGGACAACTTATATAATCTGCAAATTTATCACGGTAGAGAATGTAATCATTCATGCAAGCATCTATCTTCTTACACCCCATTCCAAGCTCTTGCATGTAGTTTTTAGCTTCACAGAAACTACTTGGCAGTGTTTCACAAAAAGGAATTGCCCGTTATAATACTTTAAGCAATTCAGTAAAAGATCGATCTGTCCATCCATAATCAGTTTTAATTGTCAACAAAGTAATTACACTACTAGAAATTTGACTTTTAGTGACGAAGTAATTCGTCACTAAACATTGAATTGTGGTCACTAAAGACATTTAGTGACCAAATTCAACTCGTCACAACGTTGTCACAAAAGCCCCGCCACTAAATGTTTACAGTGACAAAAAACATTTCGTCACTAAAAGAGTTTTTAGTGTCCAAAAATTTTGTGGTCACTAAAATAATGTTAGTGACAGAAATAGAACTGTCACTAAAACAACTTTTAGTAACGAAGTATTCACGTCACTAATTTCTTTTAGTGACAAAAATATTTGTCACTAGATGTGCATGTTTAGTGATTAAACCATTTCAGCCACTAAAATTTCAGTGACTAAAATAGAACGGTCACTAAAACAATTTTGAGTGATGAATAATGACATCACTAAATATTTTTAGCAACAAATCAATTTCATCACTATTTATACATATTTAGCAACTACAATAACTCAGTAACTAAAAAGGAATTTAGTGATCAGATTATTTTGGTCACTAAAAGTTCTTTTAACGACCAAAGTATTCATGTCGCTAAAATCAAATAATTTTAGTGATCAAACTAATTATGTCATTATATGTATTTTTAGAGAAGGAATATTTGGTCACTAAACAGATGAAACAATAATGAAATTGTCACTAAACTTTGTTCAATTTTTCACAAAATATCATAAAATTATTTCATTTGCAATTCACCAAAATTCATATTTGCACATTCAAATACAATAATAAACAAACTCAATTGGAACAAGGAGATTGTTCAATACAGATTATTTCATTAACACTTAAAAGAGGGTTTGTGATAATCCAAACCCCTCAATACAAAGTAATAACATAGATTATTTCACTTGTTCATGAATGCCAGGGTGAAGAGAACCAAAAGATTTTGAAGGGTTCTTGCGGTCAAATGTGAGAGATTTAGTAGATTGCTCCGACCAATGATGTGCAGGTTCCTCTGTGCCGAGGAAACGAACCGCCTAAAGAAATTCGCGAAGCACCCACACACCTCTGTGAAAATTCGCAAAAAATATGACCCGAGCGCATGCCCGATTGCCCATACATGAGTCACAAAAAATGCTTTTAGTTACCAAATATATTCTCTCACTAATAATTTGTCACAAAAGTTTTGTCTTCAGTGACAAACATTTATTTTATCACTAAAATTTTCTCTTTAGTGATCAATTTTTAATTTTTGTCACAAAAAATGTGTCTTCAGTGTCTAACATTTCACTTCGTCACTAAAGATGAGTCTTTAGTGACTAAATTTTAACACGTCACTAGAGATAAGTCTTTAGTGATTAAACTGTTCCTTCGTCACAGAAGATGTGTCTTCAGTGAGTAAACAATTACTTCGTCACTAAAGATGTGTTTTTAGTGACGAAAAATATTTTTTCACAAATTTTTCGTCACTAAAAGTCTATATTCTTGTAGTGTTAGAAATTGAAATTTTGAAAATTCTTTGCAACCAGGATATAATTCTTTTTCAGCATCATTCAGCAAATCATAAAATTTTCTAGCTGCTTCATTTGGATTATCATTATGACATTCTTCTGCGATCTCATTCATATTATTATAACCAGTATTAAAATCATCCAACATAGCCTGCATATCATCATCCTCTGGAATCAACTGTTCATCCTCACCAAGAGTTGAAATGTTGCCATAATAAACCGAGTTATCCTCACCGTGACATGACCACCATTTATAAGTCATGATAATTCCATTCAAAATAAGGTGCGCAAACACAATATCTCGAGTGTGAAAGAAAATATTTCCACATTTACAACAAGGACAACGAATATTATTTCCCCTAGCAGAATGTGTAAAAGCAAAATCAAGGAAGTCATTCACTCCATTGATGGAAGCCGGTTGTCGTCGATCATTGAGATCCATCCAACTCTTATCCATTGCACTGCAAGATTAGAGGAGAGAAACAGATAATTAGAATTAAAGCCAGTGTCGATAAAGGACAGCCCGGTGCACGAAGCATCCCCACGCAGCGAGGGTCCGGGGAAGGGTTCAATATGGATAACACAACAACAACACTCAAGCCTTTATCCCACTATAGTGGGGTCGTCTATATGAATCCTTTGTCGCCATTGTGCCCTATCTTTTGTCATAAGGATAATAAAGAAAAATTACATAAGTATCAGTTCATCAAGAGTTACGAGGGAGCACCAGTCGATCGAAAAATAAAGAAAAACATGTAGAAATTGTTTGGTGAATATAAATAAGGCCTATTAATTTCACCAAAAACCCTATCTGCCTCCATCCCTAGTGCTTGTCTATCGGATTTTGTCTCACCGAGGAGCATGTTAAGGCATGAAAGGAGAAAGACAAAAAGAACAATGAGCATATATTGTCCTTTGGGGCTTGACAAAAAAATGATCTGTTATAAGATTGTGAAGGTAAAGTAAGTTGTCTTGGTTCACAACCAACAAATGCTGGCCTCCACTACAGAGAGTGTAGCAACATGAAGAGGCAAAATGAAAAGAAATAATAGTATACATTTAAAACAACCAATAAGCAAATATGTTTACCTTGATGGCAACAGTAGATGACAAAAAGCTCGAATCAGCCACTGAAACCTCAGTGTCATCATCCAAGAAAATCCAACTATACAACTAGCTTTTGTAGAGAAATGGCAAGTCAGAAAAGTTAACTTAGAGATGAAAAAAAGGTTATAGATTTTCAGATATGAAGCTTACAGGTGAAATATTCCCGGAAAACTCAAGTCCTACCTTACCTCGGTGCCCAATATTTTGAAGATCGAGACAAACCTATATTTTCTTCACAAAAAGTATACTTTTAGTGACAAAACATATTTCGTCACAAAAAAAGACCACAAAAAATTCTCTAAAATGTGCGCATAAAAGTTTAGGTGGAAAGGCAGATGATGAATGTATATATCCGGCAAGCGCGTACAGGATAAGATCTTTTGTACCAATTAACTGTTCACAGATCAAGCCTCTGAAACAAGCCATCATAACAAAATGGAAATGGACTACAAGCAAAAACTTGCTAAGGAGTCATTTACATTGGAAAGATTACTTGGTATAATTTATAAATCAACAAATTAAAATGGATGGCAATTAGGAAAGGGTTGGCTGCCAAAAAAACTGACCTCAAGAAGAAGAATCAACTGCTGTTAGCTACTGCTAGGGCATTAAGGGAAGGACCAACCGTTCACTTCTTAGTGCTGCTGCTGGGAAAGGGCCGACAGGTACTGCCAGGGAAAGGGAAAGGCCGACTAAGGAACTCAAAATCAAAATCAAAACAAAAGTTTGAAATCACAATCAAAAGCGAAATTGAAATATACCTGCTCTGCTTCTAAGAATCTCGCCGACGCCTAGACTGCACAGTGCTCGGCTTCTTCACTGCTAACAGTGAGTGGTATAGACGCACGATGCAGTTGCCAGCGAAGTCCAGTCCTCGACGATGAAGGGGGGCAGAAGTCGGGAGAAAATGGGAAAGGACCAGCGCAGTCACGATGAAGGGGGGCGAGAAAAAACACCGCCGCTGGTGATATGATCTCCGACGAGTAGGACGCCGTCGATTTGAGCTCCAACGAGCGACGCACGATACTTTCGATGGATTTCTTGCAGGAGATGGCTGGGAGAGGGATGCGGGCTCGGGAACGGGAGGCGTGTAACCACGATTAGGGTTTTTAGGAGCGATTTCCGAAACGGTGGGATAAAATGAAAATAAGGGCGGGATCCAAAATTAAGGAGTGATATTCTTAATTATAATTTGTATTTTATTTTGTAATGATTATATTTAGTTATTAAATAGTCCTATTTAGTGATCAAATTTAATTCGGTTGCTAAAAATTATTTTTTTGTGACGTAATATTAGTTTGGTCGCTAAAAAAAATATTTTTAGTGATCGAAAATTTATTTTAGTCACTAATTAATTAGAAATCATCATTTAGTGACCAAACTATATTTTTTCACAAAAAGTATACTTTTAGTGACAACAAATATTTCGTCACTAAAAGTCTATTTTCTTGTAGTGAGTATGGCTGACTGATTGGATTGGTTTGCTGATGATGTGGTTTAAACCTATGTGCTATTGGGTGTCTATGGGCTGGGCTGGCTGGTTTATATGCTTATATGGGGGCTGGCTTGACCGGTTCAGTCCGCTTCTTTTCATTCTAGCCGGTCTTTAGCGGTGGCATTTGTCCTGCTTTACGGGATAAATCCCGATTCACTGTTCCTGTTCCGCATTTGCGCTCCTTTCTCTGCTGCCTGGCGAAACCCGTGAGCTAGGGTTTGGTGGTTTTCTCCTTCCCACCGCTTGGTATGGTGAAATTTTACACTTCTTTTTCTTCTTCTCCATGTATGAGCTTTAAACGCCTCTTCTTCAGTTGTTTTTTGGGATTTTGGACCTTGGTTGGCTTTGGTGGGAGAAAACTTTGAATATTTGGACTCAGGTACTTGATCTTTTTCATGATTTATACTTGTATTGGGGGAGTGTTGGTTGTAGCTTTGGTGTGCTGCGATTTATCCTCCTTTTTGGCCGGCTGTGCCCTAGTTTGGCTGCGGTTTTTGGATTTGTAGCCAGCTATTTGGATTTTCTTTGCTGTTTCTTTATGATGGACTGTTGGCCGGCTGGTTTAGGTGATAACTTGGACTGTTTCAGTTTTCTTTGCTGTTTATAGTTTATATTTGTATGCTGGATTGTTGGCCGGCTGGTATAGCTATGGGTTTGGATTGTTTGGACTGTTGGCCGGCTGGGTTAGTGTTGGTGTGAGCTGTTTGGTATAATCTTTTTGGTTAGCTATGATTTATTTGGCATGTTTGAGTGTCCGGCTATATGAAAATTTGCATGCGTTGGCTTGAATGCGTCGGGTCGCTATGTGGGATGCAACCTCGTGGAATAAAATGTTATTACCTTATAAATGCATTATATATATACAGATATTGCGAAGGATGACATCTCTACGTAGACGCGACGTCTATTCGAGACAAGACAAGGAAAAGGAACGAGCCACGGTGAGAATTTCTCTTTTTAATTTATGCTTTACCTAAATGTTTCACTGCTATACTGAAAATGCCATATGTTGTAACTGCTATGAATGACCTCATATAGAGGCAATCAAACAAAAAAATATTCTGAGGGGACTAATTAAAATAAAGAACTCATGTGTCGACAAACAGAACTGTTAAGGGTGATATAAAATGAATGATACTGATATTGTGTACTGAATTACTAACCCAGTCGAGCCGAAAGGCATAAACGCGTGTTGTACGTACTGGTCTGGAGACTGATGACCCCAAAGGGGTCGGGCCCAAAGACTGAAAAACAGAATACTGAGACTGATACAGAATTCATTTTATTACCCTTAATAATTTCTATATGAAAAGTAACAAAAGAATATTGTCTTACAGTTACTGTTTATGATTTCTCATAGCCTATACTGAAACATTACTGTTAGTTACCTATATTGATTCGACTGCAATACTGATTACAGAACATGTGCTAAATTGTTTCATTAATGATGATAACATCTATAGTCAAATGAACACATTATTTGTTTGCTTATTTAATTGCAATAGTAACTGTTTCTTATAATGTTTATACAACTGTACACCAGATTAAAAAGGTAAATTTTCACTTAGTATTTATGCAAGACTCACGGTTGTATTATATATATTTTTAGGAACCGGAAAGCCAGCGACCGGTCATCATTAGAGCTCAGGTTGGAATTTACTGATTTATTTCTTTTCTGTACTTGCTGTATAGATAAGTATAGACTGTAGCAGATGTTTATGATACTTACTTGTTATGAAATGCATATGTAGATTTCCGCTGTACCTGATTATATATGCAAATAGTGATATTGTTAATTGTGGCGGACAAACGAGCCGTTACACTTTCCCCGCTATATAACCTAACCAACCAACCCCCCTTTATTTCCTCCCGATCCACTCCAGCCCCGACTCCCGCAAACCGCAAACCGCAAGCCGCATCACGCTCTCCCTCTTCCGTCGCTGCTCCCAATTCCTCTAGCTCCTGCTTCCATCGCCGCTCGTGCCTCTTGTGCCTCCTGTTCTTCAGGCCGACGACGTCTAAATCTCCCCCTCCCGACTACTTCTCCTCCCTCCATGGCCGATGCCGCCGACTTCTTCTCCCTTCCTCCAATGGCCTGCAGCATCCACCTGTGGCCTCTCCTCCTCCTCTGCTAGGGCTGACAGCCACTTGTGGTTGTCCCTCCTCCTCAGTTAGGGCCGACAACTCCAGATCTCGCCTCCCCTTCCTTCGTCAGCCGCTTCCTCTCCTTTTTCGCCGAGATTTGCGGCGAGGAATGCCTATAGTTTGGTTCTCTCTCCTCCTTGAGCCCGATTTTAACTCTTTTGGTAAGATTCCTCCTCTAATCTCTCTTATTCATATTTTCCTGCATCTCTATTGAATTATTTATGCTTCAAATATCATACAATTTGTGATTCATAATTTTGCCCCCTTCGTAACCGTCTAATCTCGTCATATTTGTGATTTCCAGCGCCGTTCCTCGACTCAGTTAGTGGGAATCATGGGAAGTCCTCTCTGATTTAGGGTTTTCGCATCCTATTCGCCGCCAAGTTTCCGTCTCCGCGTGAAATTTCTTCTCCCCTCACTTTTGAGGGAGGTAATTTCTATTCTCTCCCGTGCTTTAGATTTTTGTAAATTATACCATGTGGTATTGTAGAATTTCTGTCATGTTAATATCAATTATGTTTGTACTCGATCAGATTTGAAATAAGATTTTGGGGTTTTCGCTTGTGCTGCTCAGCTGTCTCCGTCAGATTCAGTTTAAGACAAGTAGAGATCTTTCTCTCTTGCAATCATTGAACAAAATTTATGTGTTTGATCTTATGTTACATGGCGTCATTCTTTCACATTTTGATTTATCGAATAAACTGAGATGTCGAATGTCTGATCTGACAAGTTAATATGTTAGTGGTAATGTTTAAATTATTTAAATCAATATGAATTTGTGATCTTGAGCGAGTCTTACATAGATATACACTTAGGTGAAAGGTGTTATCTCTTTTGATGTATAATTTGAGGAATAATAGAATATTATGCACGAGCATCAAGGGTCAAGATAATAATTGTAACAAATTCTGGATATCAAATATACGTTTGATGTTTTTATATCATGCTCGTAGTGGACACATGTTTATCTATAAGATACTCGCGTCAAAATATTTTAAATCTAGATGAGTACTTGATGTCTCATAATCGATGCCTGTCAACTGACCCCCTCTGCGAGTTACTTGGAAAATCTTCGTGTTAATTTAGCATTAACCTCTTGAACCCGCGAGGCTCAAAACTCTCGTGCTAGTTTTCCCCGAGTCTTCGAACTATGTCCCGTATGTCTGTTTGATTCTAAGACTTGAGCGAATATTGTACTATAACGGGATTCCTCCTTTGTCGTATTTGTGGCTCTACTCTTGTACAACCGAATCGTTAAATTTATATCAGATGTTGATATGTTAAAAATCTCATAAATCATGAATTTTTAAAGTCATTAATGTCATATGTCGTCAAGGAAAGGTAGTATTAGATTGATGTGGCGCTTTGACTCGAGTTTCCGCTTGACTGACAATGAAAATCAACAAATGGTCAAAGCAAGCATAACTATTTTGATAAGACTTGCATTTAGACTTACATTAGAATTCCGTGCATCAAGTAAAACACTTTCACATTTCACTGATTACAGCTAATGACATTTCTTGATCTGTTTATATGTTATACTCCGGAGTAATATAATAAACTAACTTGTTCTGTTTAGCTCTTTTATTTGCTTGTCTCGAATAGTTTTGCTTCATGAGAAACTGGTACTCATACTTTTCTGCTTCACTTACTGTTTTGTACATTTATTTTGCTCACCTGTTTATTTCAATGTTTTGAGACTTTTCTTTTCTGTTTTGGAATTGCCTTAGTGTTCGTGCAGCGCCACACCGCTGCCAGGTTCTCGAGCCCGATCAACATTAAGTTCCAGGTTGTACGTTTACATTTCTTTTACTGTCAAATATTTCTTTTATGTAATGATTGCAATCAGACATTTTCTCTTGAATCATGGACAACTGCTAGACTATTTAATTACTTTATGTACTAGAATTTGAAAGCAATGCATGTGCATACTCTTGCGAACCATAATTGCATGAAAACTCTAACAATGTCCTATAAAATGTGATTTTACAAAACATGTGCACTTAAAATCCTTACTGTTTTAAACTCTAACCGCTTCCGCAATAAATTCAAATTATTTTCTTCAAATTAACTATTTTAAAACTATTTTCAGCATTCTCTGCATCTGCCTTAGCAGACTGGATTTCTTTCTACTCATGCCTGTGACATCACTACTCGTCCGAAGCGCACTCTGACTTATGTCGGGATGGGTCCTGACAGTTGGTATCAGAGGGAGGTTAGAGAGATTTGCTCCTAAAGATAAAATATTTTTGTAATTACTAAATATTTTGAACTTTATTATATAAAAAATACATGCATCATTTCTTCACTCACTTGTCATTATCTGTTGTTTGCCGTTGAAATACGCACACACTCACTCATAAGCATGAGTAGTATGCACACGAATGTTAAGGTTTTATGAACAAACTTAACATTTTTGTGCATATGAATTTCCAGTAGGCTATACACCGTTTGTGAATATTAAATTATATGAGCGGTTTAATATTTTCAAGTGTGCTGGCATCAGAGTCCTAATATGCATGACATGTTAAGTGATATGAGCGCTTAACATGGCATGTGTATCCATTCATTTGCATTCATATCATAAATCATTGCACAAGTGTGAAGCCAAGAACAACAATAATGATTGTACACACATGAATTTTATATTTGCTTGACATTACCTATGATCTCAGTATTGCACTTACATGATTATTACCTATAGTTGTCTAATAAAAATACTGTAATTATTACATAATTTATGTACCTGACAGTAAGAAATGTTTTAGAATCTCTAATTTCAAGTTCCCGGTATTTGTAATTAGTCCTTGTTTCGCGTGTCTGTCAATCTTATCTGGTCATCCTGTATCTCATTTCCAGTTAGCTTCTGAGTGTCAGTAAGGAATGAGAGTCTTCTTGCTAATTGCTTTGCTGAATTACTTCGGCATTGTCTTGTGATTCTTTAACTCCAGTTTGACTCGCTTCTGTCGGTGCTCAATCGTCATTCAGCTTCTTTTCCTCTGTTGATGTTCTATGTTTGCTTCGTGTGAGATCTTTTCGCTCACGGATTCTCATGTTTTGCCACTCAATTTCAAGCGAATTGAAACAGTTCTTGTGCGCCATGAAACCAATATTTTTTATTTGGTCGTACCCGCTAAGTCTAAAGAGTTCTTCTGTGAACTTGAATCTGACCTGCGTTGCAGTACATGCAACTTTTCTCTTGATTTTGTTAAGTTTTCGCGCTTGTTCTCTTTGTTGTTTCTTTGTGTTCATATTTAACTTTTATGTCTTGACCTGCAAACCTTGTTAGAAGGAAAGTCATCTGAATCTTCGCCCTAACACTTCCCATTCAGAGAGTTTCTCCGGGAAGTTTTGGGACGAAACTTTCTAAGTAGGGAAAAATGTAACAACCCGATTATTGTGTTAAGGCTAATAATAATAATAAAATTAAACCTAATTTCCTCTTTATCTAACCTAACCGACCAGCCCCCCTTTTTATTTCCTCCTGATCCGCTCCAGGCCCAACTCCCGCAAACCGCAAGCCGCATCCCGCTCTCCCGCTCTCCCGCTTCCGTCACTGCTCCTGATTCCTCTGCCGCCTGCTTCCATCACCTCTCGTGCCTCCTGCGCGGCTGCGCCTCCTGTTCTTCAGGCCAATGTCGTTTAAATCTCCCCCTACCGACTACTTCTCCTCCCTCCATGGCCGACGCCGCCGATTTCTTCTTCTCCCTTCCTCCAATGGCCTGCTGCAGCCACCTGTGGCCTCTACTCCCCCTCTGCTAGGGCCGACAGCCACTTGTGGTTGCCCCTCCTCTACTAGGGCTGACAACTCCAGATCTCGCCTCGGCTTCCTTCGTCAGCCGCTTCCTCTCTTTTTTGGACGAGATTTGCGGCGAGGAATGCCTAGAGTTTGGTTCTCTCTCCTCCTTGAGCCCGGTTTTGACTTCTTATGGTAAGATTCCTCCTATAATCTCTCGTATTCATATTTTCCTGCATCTCTATTGAATTATTTGCACTTCAAATATCATATAATTTGTGATTCATAATTTTTCCCCCATCGTAATCGTCTAATCTCGTCGTATTTGTGATTTCAAGCGCCGCTCTTCGACTCAGTTGGTGGGAATCATGGGAAGTCCTCTCTGATTTAGGGTTTTCGCAACCTATTCCTCGCCAAGTCTCTGTCTCCATGCGGAATCTCTTCTCCCCTCACTTTTGAGGGAGGTAATTTTTATTCTCTCTCGTGCTTTAGATTTTTATAAATTATACCATGTGCTATTGTAGAATTTCCGTCATGTTAATATCAATTATGTTTGTACTCGATTATGTTTGAAATAGGATTTTGGGGTTTTCGCTTGTGCTGCTCAGCCGTCTCTGTCAGATTCAGTTTAAGGCAAGTAGAGATCTTTCTCTCCTACAATAATTGAACATAATTTGTGCGTTTGATCTTACGTCACGTCATTCTTTCACATTTTGATTTGTCGAATAAACTGAGATGTCGAATGTCTGGTATGACAAGTTAATATGTTAGTGTTAATATTTAAATTATTTAAATAAATATGAATTTGTGATCATGAGCGAGTCTTAGATTGATGTACATTTAGATGAAAGGTGTTATCTCTTTTGATGTATAATTTGAGGAATAATAGAATATTGTGCACGAGCATCAAGGGTCAAGATAATAATTGTAACAAATTATGGATATCAAATATACGTTTGATGTTTTTATATCATGCATGTAGTGGACACATGTTTATCTGGAAGATACTCGTGCCAAAATGTTTTAAATCTAGATGAGTACTTGATGTCTCATAATCGATGCATGTCAACTGACCCCCTCTGCAATTTATTTGGAAAATCTTCGTATTAATTTAGATTTAATCTCTCGAACCTGCGAGGCTCAAAACTCTCATGCTAGTTTTCCCTGAGTCTTCAAACTCTGTCCCGTAGGTCTGTTTGATTCTAAGACTTAAGAGAATATTGTACTATAACTGGATTCCTCCTTTGTCGTATTTGTGACTCTACTCTTGTACAACTAAATAACTAAATTTGTATCAGATGTTGATATGTTAGAAATCTCCTAAACCATGAATCTTTAAATTCATTAATGTCATAAGCAGTCAATGAAAGATAGTGTTAGATTGATGTGACACTTTGACCCGAGTTTCCGCTTGACTGACAACGGAAATCAATAAATGGTCATAACAAGCACAACCATTTTGATAAGACTTGCATTTAGACTTACATTAGAATCTCGTGAATCAAATAAAACACCTCCACCTTTCACTGATTACAATTAATGATATTTCTTGATTTGTTTATATGTTATACTCCAGAGTAATATAATAAACTAACTTGTTCTGTTTAGCTCTTTTATTTGATTGTCTTGAATAGTTTTGATTCATGAGAAACTGATACTCATACTTTTCTGCTTTACTATTGTTCTGTACCTTTACTTTTCTCACATGTTTATTTCAATATTCTGAGGCTTTTCTTTTATGTTTTGGAATTGCCTTTGCGTCAGTGCAGCGCCTCCAGGTTCTCGAGCCCGATCAACATTAAGTTTCAGGTTTTACATTTACATTTCTTTTACTATCAAATATTTCTTTTATGTAATGATTACAATCAAACATTTTCTCTGAAATCATGGACAACTGTAGGCTATTTAATTACTTTTTGTACTAGAATTTGAAAGTAATGCATGTGCATACTATTGCGAACCCTAATAATCGGGTTGTTACAAAAGGTAAGTGCAGCTCAGTTGGTGATGAATAGTGATATTAAGGCTCCTTATCAAGGGTTGCGGGTTCGAGACCCAACGCCAACACTGCGTTGTACTGATAAACAAGCCAGAAAAGCGTTGGGGTCACTTGGGCTGCAACCCTCATGGTTGAACCAGTCGGGTCCCATTAAGACTCCTCGAGCCGAGCCTGGGCCGTGACAAAAAAAGTGCACTTTTTTTGTCACGGCCCAGGCTCGGCTCAAGTGCAGCTCAGTTGGTGATGAGCAGTGATATTAAGACTCCTTATCAAGTGTTGCGGGTTCGAGACCCAACGACAACACCGCGCTGTGCTGATAAACATGCCAGAAAGGCGTTGGGGTCACTTGGGCTGCAACCCTCATGGTTGAACCAGTCGGGTCCCATTAAGACTCCTCAAGCCGGGCTTGGGCCGTGCCAGCTGGGAAGCAGAGAACAGTATCTTTTGCTTATGCTGAACAGAAGAGAAAGCCAGAGCTGATGAATCTGATACACAAGAATGTGTGTGGTTCGATTGAGCCTAAGTTAGTAGGTGATGCAGTCTACTTTGTCACATTCATTGATGATCACTCCAGAAAGATATGTGCTTACTTTTTGAAGCAGAAGAGTGAGGTTCTGACAAAGTTTGCTGAATTCAGAGCAAAGGTGGAGAAAATGACCGGGAAACATTTCAAGCAGGTGAGATATGATAATAGGGGAAAATATATCGGTGCATTTGATGCTTACTACAAGGAGCATGACATAGTGCATGAGAATACTATCCTTAGGAAACCGCAGAAGAAAGGGCTTGTAGAGAAGATGAACAAAATTATCATGGAGAAGATCAGATGTATGATCTCACAGGCTGGAATTGGCAAGCAATTCTTGGTCGAGGCAGTACAGATTGTAGTGAATCTCATCAATGTGTCTCCTTCTGCACCGTTGGATGGAGATGTTCCAGAGCGGGTTTGGTCTGGGAAGGAAGTATCACGTTACCCTGTTGGTTGTTGTCACGTTGCCTTATTCCCTTGCTCCCTGCTGTCTTATTGGCCAGCTGCCCTGCTACCCTGCTCCTTGCTGCCTTATTGGTCGGCTGTCTTGCTGGTTGTGTAGCATTGTGGCAGTATTTTTGGAAGCTGCCTTATTGGCCTACTGCAATGTGGGTTGCTTCCTTATTGGTTGCTTTCTGTTGGCTTATTAATTGTTGTCTTATTGGTCTTGTTGTTTGTTTTTTGGCTCGTTTATGATTTTATTAGTCAACAAATGATTTGAAATATCTCATATTACTTGTTAGTTCTCCAACTTTATTTTGCAACCGATGATGCATGTATATCCAACTTTATTTTTGATTGTCTTGCTGCTTTGTGCTATTTGATAAATAAAATGTGGGATGATTTGTGCCTTTTGATAAATAAAACGTGGATGCTTTGTTGGATACTTGGATACTTTGAATGATACTTGAATGTTTTGTTCTTTTTGTTTGATACTTTGAATGATAGTTTTAACTTTGTATACTAAAATACAACTGAAGATGAAAAATGTTATTGGATAAATAAAATATTGTGTGGATAATATGAGATGACTGAAGATTTAACGATCTAATGGAGTTATGATGTTATTCTGATGTTGATTTTTCATAGTACATTAGTGGAGGCTTAACGTTGTTGATACGTCATACCTTAAAACTATGCCTATGGAAATTTTAAGTCTGATTACTTCATCATCTGCCTGTAAAAGGAACTGGAGCACTTTCTTTCCTGCTTCATCCCCCCCTCTATTTCCTCCTCAATATTGTCTCTCACCCCGTGTGAACTCCAACACCCCTCTTCTCTGCCTCTTAGCTCTAACAGTTACTGAGTTGTGATTGTCGTCAAGGTTACTGATTCACCGAGTGACCTAGGAGATAAGATGTATCATGGTTCCGATTTCCTAGAGTGGCATGTCATTAGCATTAATATTGCTGGTTCAGGTGCTAGAGTATATAATAGCCTATAATTATTACTTTAGATTGTACAATAATGTCCAATGTATCTAACATTAAACCCTCCAAACCCATTAGAGTAGAAAAAGGGAAACTTTACGCTCCTAAAAACCTAGACCCAACAGACAAAGCCCTAAATCATGCATGTATTTACTCCCAAAAAGAGAGTAAATGCATGTATGACCCCCGGTGTAAGGACAATTTTATGCAATCAGAGCCATTCCGAGGGGACTGAGGGCAACATATACGAAGTTGGACTCTTCCAGTTTCTCAGATTTGTAATAAATTTAGCTCAAAAAAGTACTGTGAATCTGTGATACATGCCATTTTTGGCAAAATTTTCCAGTCTGGCAACAATTTGTGTTTTTGATTAATATGAACAAATCTATTTTGAATAGACGCAAATCAAGTTTTAAGGTTTTGTTTGGTGAGACTTAGGATCCGTTTGGGAGAACTTATTTTCACCGGTCAAGCAGCTACGACCGCATGAACCAGAACTTGATTAAGGTCTGGTTCATGCGGCCGTAGCTGCTTGAGCGGTGAAAATAAATCCCCCCAAACAGAACCTTATTTTCACAGGTTAAGAGATTACGATCACTGATTTTAGTTGGTATCCAACAAGCAATACCTTGGTGTTTAATGTTTGCAGATGATATAGTTTTGATTGATGAGACGCATGAGGGTGTAAACGTAAAACTTGAATTTTGGCGAGATACTTTAGAAAAGAAGGGTTTTAGGTTGAGTAAGACAAAGACGGAGTATATGGAGCTTAAATTTAGCAGCCGCGACCCCGCGCGGTCGCACACCGTGCGGTCGCGACCCTATGCAGTCTTACCCCGCGCGGCTGCGACCCCGCATGGCCACGCACCACACGACCACGCCCCCCGCATGCGCACCCCCTCGCGCGTGTGTTGGTGGTCGTCGTCTCTAGCCGCCTCCGCCGTCCCCGGTCACCTTGCCTAGACCGCCCGAACCGCCTAGGGGTCACTCCCATCATTTCACTAAATTTGATGATGTTGGTGACTGAAATGGAGCGATGCCATTTGTCAGAACAAATTACTCCCAGGTGCAATTACCATCATGATCCTCCAGAAAAATACAAATAGGGCCTCAGACCTTCATTTGAAAACAAGCAACTCCAGAGATAAGAAAACATTCAGAGGTTTTCCGGTGAGATCGTAAACTTAGGCAAGACTCCCCGCTCAAGAATTCTCCCCGCTTCTCATCTTGCACAAAGGTTTCAAGAAGTTCCGACTCACATCAATCACCTACGTGACAACGCTCCCATCAAGGCTCCGCTTCAACGAGAGCGCTCCCTCCAGTAGCTTTGTGGATTTAGAGATTTTCCACTAGAAACGCTCCCACCAAGGTTCTGTGAGTTCAACAACATTCCAAGGCCAGAGCTCTTCCATCGAGGCTCCGATGACTTGACCATTTTTTCTCATTTTCTGTATCTTGCATCACTTTACCTCTGAGGCAAGACAGATCCCGGGGGTTGATCCAGAGCTTCTTCACGACATCTTCCTTAGAGGACTCCGCCTAAGCTGATTCTACTATGCTCTGATGAGGGAGATAGTCCCTAGTTCTGCTAACCTCGTTCATCGGGTCGAAGCACAAATCACGGCTGATGAGACCATTGAAGCCCACCGCTATCAATTTAAAGGATCTTCCAAGGGGAAGAGGGAGTCAGAACCTGCGCCCCCAATGCACCACCAGAATGATGACCGCCGCGACAATTCTCGCCAGGACAAAGTCCCCCGTCAGGACCAAGTAAAGAGTTTTGTTGATGTTGATTTGACTCCAGAGAAATATTTTCTAAGCCATCCTTTTCCTGAGCTGAGATGAACTTAGCCCTAACTTCTCCACAACAACAAGAAAGATGATCTTCAGGAAACTGCTGCTTGTGCTGGAAGTATCTCAGAAACACGGGTTTCTGAACGTGCTGATGAAGACAAAGAGTTATTAGTTTTGTGTATTCTTCACTCAGCTAATCTTGACTGCAGATATCAGACTTGCTCAGCTTCTTCTTCCTTCGCAGAATATTTTTCTGAACTTGTTGCCGGTGAAAATTGCAACAGCTAACTGCTTGAACTTTTAGATCCGCGTGTTGAACTTTAGCTTCGGGCTCTGCAATAATGGCGAGAGGAATAAGATGAAGTTCCGCCTCTTTGCGAAAAGATAAAACTCTAAAAGTTGATTTGCTTCTGCTGATCTCAATCCTTTTATCTTCCACCGTCCAATGGCTCTTTGACCCGTTGGCCCGCCTGAAGTTGTTGGTTGCAACTTTGCTTTTACAGAAAAAGTCATACAGTAGGCCTGTGACATCATTTTTCATGTATTGTAGACTTCCCGCAATGAGTTTGAATTTTGCTGACTGTTGCTGACGTCAGCATCTATGGACTTAGCCAAATTCAAATAATTCATCCCAGACATTGAGTGTGTTGAGTGAACAGTCTTCACTTAATGCAAAAGTCCTTAGTCAAATAATCTGCACTGCCAGGCGTGGAGTGCGTTGAGTAAACCTTCATCACTCAACTATTTTGGACTTAGCCAATTACTTGTGCACTGTTAGGCGTTGAGTGTGTTGAGTGAACCTTCGTCACTCAACGAATTTGGACTTAGCCAATTACTTGTGCATTACTAGGCGTTGAGTGCATTGAGTGAACCTTCATCACTCAACGCTTCTGGACATATCTGCTTCTCTGGATGTCAGCCATCTTGCTGAGGCGTCGACTGAACAGCCTTCACTCAACTCTTTTGTATTTAGTCGATCTTCTTGATGAGCTTGCGTTGAGTGAGCTGTCCTCACTCAACACATCTGGACTTAGACAGATTTTTCTGTCTATATCATCTTAAGCTTTGACTGAACATTATCATGTCGATGCTTTCTTCTTTGGGCATTGAGTGAGCTATCCTCACTCAACGCTTCTGGACTTGGGCAGAATTCTTGACAGATTCTTCTAATGCTTTGACTGCTTGGGCTTGACTCAACGCTTCTTTCTCCAGGCATTGAGTGAGTTGTCCTCACTCAACGCTTCTGGACTTAGTCGAATTTCTTACTTGCCAATGTAGAAGCTTTGATAGACCAAGCTTTACTCGACGCCTCTTGTTATATGACGTTGAGTGGACTGCTTCACTTAATGCTTGTGGACTTAGCCGCATATCTGCTTTGCAAACTATTGGGCTTTGACTGTACATTCTTTACTCAGCGCTTTTTAACATCTAGCATTGAGTGAACTGGCTTCACTCAACGCCTGTGGACTTAGATGAATTTCTGTCTTTCCAGCATTCTTCGTTGACATCTGGTGTTAAGTGAACTGACTTCACTCAACGCCTGTGGACTTAGACAAATTTATGTCTCTCTACCTTTCTTCCTTGTGACCACCTAAAGCTATCCCAAGACTAGCCCAACTCTGATGTATGTTTAAGTTCACATGAAAGAGCAAGCTGTACAACCCCAGATTCGCTGAGGTGGAATCTTGATTTTCAAAGGATCAGAGTTGGGCTAGTCTTGGGATAGCTTTAGGCTAGATGCCGGGTCAACTAGCAGATGGGCGAGAGGGTTCCCGCCCATGGCAGGCGAGAGGGTTCCCGCCCAGGGCATGCGAGAGGGCTTGCGTCCGGGTAGGCGGGATCCCCTCAAGGTTGGTATGGGGGCAGGTGAAAAACTTATAGAGCGGCGGAAGGGCTTCCGCCCAGTGCGGTCCGGGGGTAAAATTACCAGATTATCCTCCGGTAAAATTACCAGAATACCCCCGGGTCTGCAGTTAGCCTTTTTGCACGGCGGAATTACGATGTTGGCAAACCAGATACTGAAAATCTATAAATATGACTCACATGGTATCTCAGAAGACAAGCTTCCATACTTTCTCAAATCAGTTAGTGCTTTCTGAGGTGCTCCCAGCCCGACAATTGGCTAAGGAGAGGAAGCGCTTAGAGATCTTTCGGGTTAGAGGAGCGACCTCCCACCTGAGGCTTAGGATCAGTTCTCGGTCGTTCTTCGTTGCTAGTCAAGGGTCGGGGGTTGAGAGAAATAGGTGTTAGCAACACCCCAAAGTCTGAACTCTCGTTGAGGTCAGTTTTTTGACTTCAACAAAAACGCTTACAAAAAGGACTTGGAAAGTTTAAGAAAAAATTTTGAGAACCAAATAGGCTGATAATTTAAAATGAGAAAATCAAAATTAAGCAAGAGATAAATTCCTAACCATGAGCACATATTTTAGATTAGTTCTATGAATCCTCATTTTATTTCATTCTTTGTCATATTGTGTGATATATTAAACAATAATTTTCGTGCATCTCTTACCTTAGATCTACCCCTTCTCCGGCATAACCTTGTAACTTCGGCTCTACTTGTACAATTGATGCATTTTGTTATGTTCTCGGTATACATTTCCAAGGATCCTAAGGGTTCGCTTGGCATGAGACGGTTGTGAACGTGTCACTCGTGAACGTCCAATCACGCCCAAAGAGCATCTACTTTGAATAATAAAACTATTTTTTTTCTTGGCGACGTCATAATAGTTGTCGGGCCAAAAAATATATTGCATTGTTTTTGTACAAACTCAACAGAAGAAAATGTTATTATAATTCTTTAATTATAACTTACAATGAAGACGTTAATGCCCCAGTGATGATTTTATTGGTCACAATGTTGTGTTGGAGCAGGACTACTATGCATGGCAGGAAGAAGCTGGGACGAAAATGAATAATTTAACGATGTGGTGAGAACAACGGCAATCATGAACGCAACAATCATGAACGCGGTGGTTATTAAACCTCATTCGTGAATATCCGACCTTATATAAGGAACTTCGTTCACTTTATGTTCAAAACTAGTTTTCTTTTCTTGATAGCAGTCATAGCCGTTATGTCAAATATATATTCTAGGATGATGACATTTTTGTCCGAACTCACTTGAGCATGACAGTCGGGGTGAGACTTCCATAGTTTAGAGGCATGTGGCTAACATAAGAGGGCTATTTTGATATTTTTTGGGCGTTTATATTGGCAGCCCAGCTTTGGATATTGGCAGCCCAGCAAAATAATACAATTATGCTCTTAGTATTGATTGTGATGACTCTTCAAATCCAAGGAACATTAAGGGAATTATTCTCAACAATCTCCCCATATTTGAAGAAGACAGAACACACAGCAATGCTAAGAAGCACTATTGCATAAAACATATTAATTCAATACAGCTGTAAGCTAGCAGATGTAGCTTTCCCATACCACTTGAATTTCTATCTCTCCAGCATATTAATTCAATGTTCTCCATTTTAATGCATTGACTGAACATGTCAAGTCATTGCTTTCTCATACCACTTGAACATTTGCTCAAGTAATATGCACTTTCCTCATACTACTTAAAACTTAAATGGAGCACTTTCCTCATACCACTTGAAACACTTCCCTCGTACCACTTGGAGGTAGGAAAGTAATATGCAATGACTCAACATGCAGTCATAACACTCGTCTTACTACTTGAATTTTTCCAAGTAATATGAACTGACTCAACATGACCTGGTCATGTGAAGTATTGCCCACACCTCCCCCTTTCTAGCTTCTTCAAAGAGGCATTTTTCTAATGAGAGGGGTGAATGGATCATGGGAGAATTTATCTCTTGATCCTAGCCAGATTCCACTACACTAGTGATCAAACTACTTGACTAGAGATCATATCTCTTGTGTTGATACCACTGATACAACACTTCACTGCAACCATTTGACACTTGAGTGGTCCATTGATCCACTTGAGCTAACTACTATCATTGATCCACTTTGAGCTAATGCCACTCCTCCCCCTTTTATGACTTCTACAAAAGCAGCTATAGTCATAGAGGTGCTGGCTTTTCCTCTTCTCCTGCAGCAACTTTGTCTTCTCAGTAGCAGCAATCCACTAATGTTGATTTCCCCCCAGTCTGTGCATTGTCCTAAGGATATACAGATCAGCATTGTTGATCTTTGATACACTGTTGCAGCAGCTTGCTTCCTCTCAATCAGGAAGCTGAACCTATTCTTATAACTGCTGGACTTGCTCCCCCTCAACAAAAGCATCTTGACTTGCTCCCCCTTAATTGAAACATGTTCTGTCATCCTCTCTACTGGACACTTGAGTCCATTTAAGTCTTGATACCAATTGAAAAACCCGAAATTCTTGATACCACTTGAGAGATTTATCATCCTGCAAGAAAAGTGATTCATGTAACAAAAATAACATATGAAGCAACTGAAGCTATACCAAGTTCAACATACCCTACTCAAACTTGAAGGTGTTGAACTTGACTTCATTTAGTGGTTTAGTAAAGATGTCAGCCACTTGCTTGTCTGTTGGGACAAACTCAAGACTAATGTCTTCCTACTTCACATGCTCCCTAATAAAATGATACTTAATCTCTATGTGCTTAGTCCTGATGTGTGAGATAGGATTCCTAGCAATAGAGATTGCACTAGTTGAATCACAGTACATGGGGGTGTTACTTATCTTGAGGTTGTAGTCCTGGAACTGATGTTGGATCCATAACAACTGTGCACAATAACTTCCTACTGAGATATACTCTGATTCAGCTGTTGAGGTTGCAACACTAGTCTGCTTCTTTCTGCTCCAAGACACAAGTCTTCCTCTGAAAAACTGACAGGTGCCTGATGTGATCTTTCTGTCCTCTTTGCAGTCTGCAAAATTTGCATCTGAATAGTCTGTTAGTTCAAAATCCCTATTTCTAGGGTAACATAGGTCAAGATCTGGTGTGCCCTTAAAATATCTCAAAATCATCTTAGCAGCAGAGTAGTGAGACTTTTTAGGGCTAGTCTGATACCTAGCACAAACACATGAAACATACATGATGTCTGATCTACTTGTAGTAAGATATAGAATGAAGCCAATTATCCGTTTATACAAAGTTTCATCAACAAGTTTCCCTGCCTCATCTTTGTCTGTATGCATACTTGAGCTCATGAGAGTTTGTATGGTGAAGGCATTCTCCATTCCAATTTTTAATCAACTCCACATTGAACTTAGACTGTGAGATGGATAATCCATCTTTAGTCTGTCTTACTTGGAGGCCCAAGAAGTACCTAAGCTCACCCATACTGCTCATCTCAAACTTTTCTTGCATAAGTTTGACAAACTTCTTGCAAAGGTTGTCATTAGTAGACCTAAAAATTATGTCATCTACATAAATTTGGACTAGGATGATCTTGCCCTTAGATTCCCTTAGAAATAAGGTCTCATCTATCTTCCCCCTTAAGAATTTGTTCTCAATGTAGAAGCTAGATAATATCCCATACCATGCTCTAGGGGCTTGTTTCAACCCATATAGAGCTTTCCTAAGTCTATAAACAAAATCAGGAGAGTTAAAATCAACAAAACCTGAAGACTGTTCAATATAGACTTCTTCCTTTAAGTCATCATTCAGGAAGACAGACTTTGGTAGACTTTAAATCTTTTATATGCAACATATGCAAGGAAAAGTCTGATGACTTCAAATCTTGCTATAGGGGCAAAGGTTTGATCAAAGTCAATACCTTCTTGTCTGTACCCCTTAACTACTAGCCTATCCTTGTTCTTGATTATAATGTCATTTTCATCAAGCTTATTCCTGTAGATCCACTTGGTTCCAATGATATTATGTCATTGTGGTCCAGGAACTAGCTTCCAGACCTTGCACCTCTTAAACTGGTCCAGTTCCTCTTACATTGCTACAATCTAGAATTGATCTATGTTGGCCTCTTCAAATCTCTTGGGCTCAACCCGTGACAGGAAACTTGAATACAAGGATGTATTAAGACTTCTGCTCCTCGTCACCACTCCTTTGTTGGCATCACCGATTATTTGGTGTCTTGGATGATCCCTTAGATGCCCGACAGCTGGAGGCAATCTTCCTTTTGCATCTTAAGCTTCAGTGGCTGCATCTTGCTGATCTTCATCCACTTCAAATGTGCCTTATACTTCTTCTGGAATATCCACTCCATCTTGGACTATTGGAGCAGCTTCCTAATGATTAGCTTATCCATCATCAACTCTGTACCTGCAGATCTAGAAGAGGAGCTTGACAGCTCACTGTTAATCATAGTTGACTTATAAAATACTACATTAACAAACTCTTTTACAACTTGAATTTTCAAGTTGTAGATCCTATAAGTCTTACTATGATTGATGTATCCAATAAAAATCTCATCATAGGACTTGACAGTAAATTTAGTCACATAAGACTTCTCATTATTTAGCACATAACACTTGCTACCAAAGATCCTAAGATAGGGCAGATTTAGTTTTCTGTCTTTCATAATCTCATAGGGAGTCTTCTTGTGGCTCTTGGTGATAGAAGCTCTATTAAAGACATGACATGCAGTATTTACTGCCTCAATACAAAAATATTCTACGAGAAATGTGTCACTTGACAAAGTTCTACCAGCTTCTATGAGAGTTCTAATTTCCTTCTCAACAATCCCATTTTGCTGGGGGATTCTTGGAGAAGCAAATTCTTAATGAATCTCTCTCTTCAAAGAACCTTGTCATGCTTTCAGACTGGAATTCAGTCTCATGGTCACTTCTGTAGGATCTTGTGGCGCCCTTAGAGGGGGGGGGGGGGGGGTGAATAAGGCTCTTTAAAATTTTTTAACTTTTTATAAAATATAAGACTAGCTACTATGAATGAGACAAATCAATGAAATGAATAACAAGATTATACTTCTTCAAATGAATATGTAAAATGATTCCAATAAAGCTTGAAATCAAGGCTTACAACGATAATAGTTTTTAGCTTTTTTTTTTTCACCGATCCTTCTCCCAAGAACCGGTAGGCTATAGTCAATATCTCCCTAGATATGCCTACTAGCCTCCCCCTAGATCAAACCTATGATCTAGACGCTGCACAACTCGCTGCGATTTACTCCTAAGCCTCACACGGACCTAGACACCACACACAAGGTGGTGATTTGCCCCTAAGCCACACACGGACTTAGACACCACACACAAGGTGGTGATTTTCCCTACCCAATTACAAAGAAAAAGAATGAAAATGAAAGTACAATAGTAAAACTTTAAAACTCCCTCAAAATCACGAGCTCTGAAGATGATGATGGACGAACAAGAAGATCTCCAATCTTGAACGCACGGTCGTATCTCCTTCACTCTTGAGATTTCAACGGACCAAGGGAGTTCGTCTAGAAACGGAGATGAAGGCTCTGAAAATTCTCTGGGAAAACCAAGCTTTACCCGATCCAACCCTTCCCTGAAATTTTTGGCCGTATATATCATTTCACGCTATCGCCGGCGTTAGCGTTAACGCCCCGCGATAGTGATAACTCTCCGTTGCTTGACACGTGGCACACGTCGTGCTGATTTTCAGATCTGAGCGGAGAACGTGACGATCGTGGGATATCGCTCGGCGACATCGGTATCGCCCCGCGATATCGCTGATCGTGACTGACTTCGTGCGCGGCAACGTGCGGATTAAGGCTGACGTCAGCAGGAACTGATTATGCTATCGCCCGCGGTATCGTTATTGCCAGTGATAGCGCGTTTTTCCTTTTCATCAATGTCATGCTCAGCCTTTCTTTTGTACATAAAAATGCTGTTGTCCCTGCACATTTAAAACACATACCAAGATCAAATACATCCGGGATTTGTTATTCTCAAACTAAGAAGCGCGGAACGCATGCTCCAACAATCTCCCCCTTTTGATAATAACAAATCCACTAAGAAAGAAATTGCATGAGATTAGGAGAATGTGAGACAATTCTAATAATCAATATGAATCAAAGTGCATAACTAATTATAATAAACTCCTCATTTAATAAATGTTGCTCCCCCTATATTGTCCCCCTATTCAAAAAAAGAAATAGGTACTCCCCCTAAATGTACTAATCAATTAAAAGAAATAGATACTCCCCCTAAATGTACTAATCAATTTATTTCGTACTGAATCTCCCCCTTTTGGTATTAGCAAAAGATGGTGGAAAGAAAACGAGGTGGAGATGCGGAAGCTGAAAGAAGCTGAGTGAGTAGAAATAGAATGGAGAAACACGAGTAGTATGATAGAGACAGGAAAAACCATGGAATAGTGTTACCTGAAGATTTGGAAGTTTATCAAAAAAAATGTAGGCTATGGAAAAAATTAATTTAAGAGTTGAATTGAAACATTGAAAAATTGTCAGGTGAAGATATCAAAAACAGGAAAATTGATGAAATGGAAGAGAAGAACTATGACCGGTCCAATTCTCATGAGAAGAAATTTTATAAGTGATAATGTTGTGTACATGTGAAGAGTGATTTAGTATACATATTCTTAAGAAATAATGTTACAGGAAGGTTTGCAAGATATGGATACAAGAAGCTAACACATTTACATAGATAACCTCATGTCATAACGATTTTTCTTTTCAAAAAAATTGCCAAGTGGGTTTGCACAAGACACTTTACAATCCTTATCAAGGTGCTCAACCTCACAATGCTCATTAAGACTTATCAGGAGGGTGAGTAGAGCTTGATTGGAGTATCCTAGGCATGTGTAATTGTTGTTTTTTTATTTTGCATTCATTTTTTTTTTAAGAAACTGGGACTTAGGACTCCGAATTCACTTGTATTGCAAACCCCAAAAAGGGTTTTTCAGAATGGCCATCATTTTGGAAAATCAGTGTGAATGAGGCATAAATGAAAATGTTAGCGTTGTATGCGAATCTTTAAAACAAACCAATAGCATGTAAGAAGAAACTTAAGGATGTGTAAATATCAGCTCGTGTCAGTGTGAGCACATTATCAAGCTTAAAATATTACTCATACTTAGAGGCATGCGGAAACAAGTCTATTCAAGTTCCAGTCATCAATGATACAGGTAGATATCAAGAGCACGACAAGTAAAAAAATGTTCAAACAACTGATAAACTAATAATCACACAGGTACTATGTATTGTATTCTGATAAGCATCCAAAACTTTACGATAATACTATAAACAGGTTTTTTAAAAAAATTGCAGAATTTTTTGGAAAGTGTGGCTGAAAAAATACACTATCGCCAGCGGTAGCGATACCGCGCGGCGATAGCGGTTTTTGATATTAAAGGCGAAAAAACCGAAGGGGGCTGACTCATTTCCTGCTTTGACCGACCCTGGGCTGTTTGGCATTGTCTTCTTCAGCGGAAACCCTCAAAACTCCAAAAGGTAAGGCTTAGATCCCTCTTTATGGTGATGTTTTTCTTCAAAAAAAATATAGATCTGCAATCTATAGTATGAAAGGAGATAGATCTAGGAAAAAAATTTGATTTTGGTCATAGATTTTGTTAAGAAAAAATTTTTTGAAGAACATACCATTTTGATGCAAAATCCTTTCAAAAAGCGAGTTATAGGTTATAGATCTTTGAGATGTATGGAAGTTTAGTAATTTTTCTGAACCTAAGAGAGAAAATCTACCGGTCATTTAAAAAAAAGAAGTTTTTCTACTATCGCCCGACGTTAGTACTGTCGCCGGCGACAGAAAAAAACTTGGAAAATTTAATTTTTGAGTTAACACGATGTTTTAATTATATTTTCAGGAAATGGCATCATCATCCCGCGCAAGAAAGAGTACCGGCCGCAATCCTCATGCATCATATCAAACATACCAGGGAATTGAGAATGCGTCAGTTGGTATTGCTAAATTTTTGGATGAATCACTGCCACCACATATCTATGAACTGTTTGTGGAGTCAGGTATAATGTCTCTCATTGTACCGAACACTTTTAGCTCCATCTTCGTAAGGGATTTTTATAATAATTTGGAAGACCCTAAATATACGGGGTTGAAAGATATGGTACCTAAACACCTAGAGGGGGGGGGGGGTGAATAGGTGACCTAATCCTTTTCTAACTTTACTGGCAGCAAACAGTTTATTATCACAGATTTTTAACTTTTGCACAGCAATCACAAAGTATTCACAGCATACACAGCACAATCACAGCACAACACAGTGGTTTATAGTGGTTCCCCAAGATATGGGTACATCCACTTTCCCCCTTCGCCTATCTAGCAGTGTACTAGATTCAGCCAAACTCCTCCACTGTCTCAGAACCCAAATTGGTTCCTACACCTCAGGCCCAAAGCCTTACAACTCAGCTTTATCCCAAAGCCTACACTCAGCCAATCAAGGCCTACACTCAGCCAACCAAGGCCTACACTCAGAGATCTCTATCTCCTACTCTCAGGCTAACAAGCCCTACCCTCAGCCTTTATAAATACAGGCTTACAAATCACTCAGATCCATAGGATCCTACAAGTTAAAATGTATTACAAATAATAACTCTACAACTCAGAAATAAAAGAGGGGAGTTGAGAGTTTCTTGATGAGTTCTTGGAAGAACTCAGCTGGATTCACTCTGACTTAGCTTTCTTCAAAGCTTCTTGAGTAGAACTGAATAAGATTGAATCCTCCTGCAGTAGTTCCTTGACCTCTGCTACTTAAGATCCAGAATTGAATCTGAATCCTTCTTCTCAGCCTAGTTCCAGAGGCTAATTTCTTGGAAGGAGCCCTCTCTCTCCAACTTCTTAGATCTGCACTTGGACTGTAAGATCTTCTTGTGTTGATACTCTTGGTACCACTTCAATAATTTGTTTTTCAACAAACTAAACTTTTGAACAATAATCTGATCCACTTGATCTTGAACCCACATTTTTGTAAACTGTAGGTGCCTATTTATAGGTCTTCTTCATGGTAACCGGCTGATCCGGTTCATAACTGACTTCTGACATCTCTGACAGGTGCTGTAGACCGGCTGGAATGACAGCTGTCAAGTCATCCAGTCATTTCTTGAAAATCTCTAACTGTTTGTAAGTGTCGAGACTTTCTGTCTTTAAGTGTCGACACTTATAGTCCAAGTGTCGACACATGCTGTGTAAGTGTCGACACAAGTCTACAAGGTGTCGACACAACTTCTTGTATGTCTCGACCCAGATTCTTCTTCATGTGTCGACACTGAAATTGAGTGTCGACACAAGTACTTCATCTTCTTTCTTTAGCTGTATTCTTCTAAGTGTCGACACATCACCTTTGTGTCGACACAACTTCTTGTGTTGTATCTGTTAAGTGTCGACACTGCTTCTTAGTGTCGACACATAGTCTTCTATGTTGATTCTTGCTGAGTGTCGACACAGCTCCTTGTGTCGACACTTGATTCTTCTGTTGAGACTTCAGCTGAGTGTCGACACATTCCTTTAGTGTCGACACTTGTACTTAGAATATTTTGGAAATAATTCTGTTCTTTGCTAAGTGTCGACACAGCTCCTTGTGTCGACACTTTCTTCAAGTGTTGAGTCTTCAGCTGTGTGTCGACACATTGTTCTGGGTGTCGACACATACTTCAAATGCTGACTCTTCTGTTGAGTGTCGACACATTGTGCTGGGTGTCGACACTTACTTCAAGTGCTGACTCTTCTGCTTAGTGTTGACACATTGTGTTGAGTGTCGACACATGTACTTAGTCTCTGCAGACTTTTGCTGAGTGTCGACACAGCTCCAAGTGTCGACACTTTCTGGTGTAGACACAGCTTCACTGGGTGTCGACACAGCTACTTGTGTCGACACATTCTGTCTGCACTTTTCTTCACTGAGTGTCGACACAGCTCCAAGTGTCGACACTTTCTGTCTGGTGTCGACTCTGCATCCCAGGTGTCGACACAATGACTCCAAGTGTCGACACTGCTTGTCTGGGTGTCGACACAAGCTTTCTTGAGTGTCGACACTTTCCCTCTGGGTGTCGACACATGGACTTAGAAACTTTTTGCTTCAGTCCAGTGATTACTTAACCTGCACAAGTAAACTCAACATACATCAAATACATTATGATGTATATCATTGAGTTAGGTGAGGCTTCTTCAAATCAGGTACATTTGACCAATGTACCCAACAATCTCCCCCTATTTGGAGAAGTCATAACCCTTAGTCAATGATATACACCATTCATAATTAAAGATTACAAAATGATGTAAAGCAGATTATTTACAGCAGGGTAAACATAAACATGTAATAATTCACACATGTATACACATTCATCATTTCAGAACAAGAAATAGACACATTCACAGAACAATCATAAAATATATTTATCATATATTGTTCTAACATTTTTCTAATACACCTTCAATGATTTACAAAAATGTTTTACATTTAAAAGATTACAAAATAATCTTCAAGTAATTTCTTAATCTATTTCTGGTCTGGTTCTTTGATAACTATGCCTTTGCCAGGTTGGACTTGAGCTTTGACAGTGGCTTCAGCAGTTTCAGCAACAGCAGGCTTCTTGCCTTTTAAGTCCTTCTTCTTAAGCTCTTCAGCTTTGATCTTCTGCCTCTCAAAATAGTGATATGGCTTGGGGAAGTACTTGCTAGGCTCCACTACAGTAGGAGGTAGCTTTCCCATCTTAGCCTTCCTTCTGAATTGAACAATGGCCTCTTGTCTTATTTCATGTTTTCTCCATTCAGCTTCAGAGAACCACTTGTTCCTTTCATGAGTATTGTCCTTGGCAGCTTTCCAGGCAGTTAAAATTATATTCCTAGAGGTAGGGCTCCACTGTTCAAAATCTGGCTTTTGTTCAGCTTGTTCCCTAAACCTCTTCTTTGACAACCTTGTCTCTTCTTCTTTCTATAATGCCTCTTGCATGGCTTTAGATATAGGTTGAACAACCTTTTCAATGTGGACATTGTCCTTGCCCTCAAGTGGGCTATACATTGTGCTCACATCTGCTTGAATCAGTTCAAAGTCTGGAGGTGGATAAATGACCTGAGCTACCTCTGGTTGCTCACCTCCAAGATAGGCAGTTTGAATCTCTGATTCAGCAATATTATCATCATCACAGAGTGGAGGATAGCCCAGTGTATCTCTGATGGAATTAGATATCCATTTGGCATGGTTAGAGCTAGCTTTGACTAATACTCTCTCCCCCTTTATGACTTCTCGAGTCATATGGTCTCTGACATCATCCTTTTGAAATCTTATTTGACTGTCCAAGTATCTGATTCCCTCTTTAAAGAATGGTTTGAGCTTTTGCAGTTGATCAGATATAGCTTTCTGAGAGGCTTGGATGGCAGTCTTGACAGCAGAAATTTCTTGTTGAAAGGCTTTGTCAAATTCTATCTTAGCAGCAGCAGTAGATGTAGAAGGTTCAGCACCCTTGGTCTTCAACTCAGTGACTATAGCATTATGTGAAACAGTCAAATTGTCATTCATTCTTATCTGATTTTCCAGGATATACCCTTGCTTCAATGCTATATCATCTACCTGTGCCTTGATCTTCTCTTGGTGTGTTGCCAAATACACCACTGCATTTCCACCCTTGTGGAAGCAGTCTGTCATCTCCTTCTTGTTGAGATTCATCTCAAACCTTATAGATTTTATATCTTGGGCCAGATCAAATTGTAAAGTCTTCTGCCCTTCATCCACATAAGCCTCTATAGCCTTTCTTTGTTCATCAAGTTTTATCTGCATGACAATCATTAAGGCACTATAATCAACAGTTGGTGCTTGTTGAATTATAGGCTGTGGGGCTACAGTTTGCAGAGCCTTCTTGTAACTCTGGCTCCTTCTCTTGAATACATAGAGTTTCTTTTTCCTTGCCCTTGCAGTCTCCTCATCTTCAGAGGCAGAAGTGCTGGCAATATCAACCCTCTCCTTAGGGCTTGGAGGCTTGTCAGCTTGCACATCTTGTGCCTTCTCAGTTTCTTGCCTTATAGGCTCCTCCAGAACTTGCATTTGCTCCCCCTCAGCAGCAGCAGTCTCTCCTTCAGCAGCTTCTTTGTCCATGTCAAAATCAACTTGATCTAGATTGAGAAATAGATCTTCCATGGTGAACTCTTGAGGTGATTGAGCTGGAGACATTCTTTGCTCTTCAACTATTGGAACAGCAGATGTGTCTTTGATAACAACATCTGGTTCTTGACTAGGCAGCTGAGTTTGCTGAAGAACATCAGACAAATCAGCATCTTCTACAAGATATTCTAAAGTTTTTAGGTCAGTGAGTACCTCTTGGATGATGATGGTGGCTTGCTCACTGTCCAGTGTAGATGGTTCTTCTACAACTGGAGGCTCCCCCTGGCTTTGATCCCTGTGGATGGGGCTAGCTGGAGGCAGCTCCCCCTGGATCTCAGCAGTCTCTTGAGCAGCAGGGGTCTTCTCTGCAGCTACTTCCTCTTGGTCATCAGGAGTGAAAACAACATGTTCTTCACTCCCTGAACTGCTGGAGGACTCTTGTTCAACTGGAGCAGTTTTTCTCTTTTTCTTAGGAGGAATCTCCTTCTCAGTAATTGTCTTCTCAGGGGTTGGCATGTCCTTTGACAACACCCTGTCCCATCTTGAAAAGATCCTTAGATCCATCTTCCTCATGTGGTTTATTTTGCTACCTGCAGCTGCACTCATCACCTCTGGTATGGTACCAGCTAGGTAGAGACTAATGATCCTGCCCAGATTGGGCTTCTTCAAGCTCTCCTTAATCTTGTCAAATACTATGATTGACCAATCAGTTCTTAGATTAAAGATAATTCTTGTCATTACTCCAAACATATTGGCAGACACTCTGTCATGCCCTCCTGGCTTACTGAGTAAGACTTTTCCCACAATCTCAGACATGAATTTTCCTTGAGTATTCATGCCTTTCCGGTTAAAGACAGAACCTATCTTCATCTTTGAATCAAGACCACACCAGGTTAAAACTTCCCTGGTCTTTGAAGCAGTAACCTCTTCTTCATCTTGAATTTTTGGTAGCTGAAGTACCTTCCTCAGACTCTTAGGTGAAACCTTAATCTTAGTTCTATGAACTCTGGATTTGATTCTGAATCCAGATTCATCTACGGCAGCTCCATTAAGAAATTCAAGTACTTCCTTCTTCCAAATCTTTATAGGTTCAGACAAGAGATATTCTAGTACAGAATCGGCGACTAGGGTTACCACTGCCTGAATTTCTTGATCTGCATCGTCGAATGCGCTGCGCACAAGCTCATAACCCTCGTTAACGTTCTCCTCAAGCTTAGGAGCCATTAGGGTTTGTAGAATTTGTCTGTAGAAAAGAGAGGTGTCGACACAGTAGTTTTGGTCTCGAAACTTTGAAAGCGTGTCGACAAACAAAGACAAAACCCTATTTATACCTGTCTAATTTTGAAGATGAACAGGCGGGACAGCTAACTTAAAATGTGTCGACACTGGCAACAAGTGTCGACACTGACTTATAATGTCTCGACACATATGTGTCGACACAAGTTTAGTCAACAGATTTTATGTGTCGACACTTGGGTATGTGTCGACACAACATAACTCGACACATTGTCGAGACTTTACTTAGAAAAATTCTGAGTAAAACTTAAGTGTCGACACCATATTGGATGTGTCGACACCTACTTGACATGTGTCGACACTAACATTCTGAAGTGTCGACACCACATTCCTAGATGTGTCGAAACTTTTGTCCTGAAGTGTCGACACCACTATTCTGTGTCGACATAGACTTGTCTATGTGTCGACACCTTTTTACTTAGTCATTTTCAAATCTGTAAACTTACTCTAAGTTTATCATTCCTAGTTCAATTTTGAATCTATTGAACTTAGCTTCTTCTAGTGGCTTAGTAAACATATCAGCTACTTGTTCATCTGTTTTAACATATTCTAATAAAATATCTTCTCTTTCTACATGCTCCCTAAGAAAATGATATTTAATCTCAATATGTTTTGTCCTACTATGGGATACAGGGTTATTAGCTATTGAAATAGCACTTATAGAATCACAGAAAAGTGGAGTTCTACTTACCTGAAATCCATAGTCCTCTAGCTGATGTTGAATCCACAGAAGTTGAGCACAGCAACTTCCTGCAGCCATATACTCTGACTCTACTGTGGAGATAGCCACACTGGTTTGCTTCTTGCTACTCTATGAAATTAGTCTCCCACCTAGGAATTGACAGGTTCCAGTAGTGCTCTTGCTATCCTCTTTGCATCCTGCAAAGTCTGCATCTGAATAACCTGTTAGATCAAAATCTCCATTCCTAGGGTACCAGAGGCCTAGATAGGGAGTGCCCTTTAGATATCTCAATATTCTTTTGACTGCTGTCAAATGAGACTCTTTAGGGCAGGCTTGATACCTGGCACAAACACATGTAGCATACATGATGTCAGGTCTACTAGCAGTCAAGTATAATAGGGAGCCAACTATCCCTCTATACAAGGTTTCATCTACAGGTTTCCCTGCATCATCCTTGCTAAGAGACATACTTGACCCCATAGGAGTCTTCATGGTACTGGATGAATCCATACCATACTTCCTTATGAGTTCTAGGGTGAACTTGGACTGACATATGGATAAACCATTTTCAGTCTGTTTAACTTGGAGACCCAAGAAAAACTTCAGCTCTCCCATACTACTCATCTCAAACTGACCTTGCATAAGTTTTGCAAACTTTTTGCAAAGGCTGCTTTCAGTAGACCCAAATATAATGTCATCTACATATATTTGGGCTAGTATGACTTTGCCTCTAGATTCCCTAAGAAATAGAGTCTTATCTATTTTCCCCCTTGAGAATTTGTTCTCAATAAGGAAACTAGATAGGGTTTCATACCAAGCCCTAGGGGCTTGCTTTAACCCATATAAAGCTTTCCTAAGTCTATAGACATGATGAGGTAGAGTTGGATCAACAAAACCTGAAGGCTGCTCCACATAGACTTCTTCTTTCAAATTACCATTTAGGAATGCTGACTTGACATCCATTTGGTATACCTTGAATCCTTGATAGGTTTCATAGGCCAAGAACATCCTTATGGCTTCCAGTCTGGCTACTAGAGCAAAGGTTTGATCAAAGTCAATACCTTCTTCTTGCCTATATCCTTTAGCAACCAGTCTAGCCTTATTCTTAATGATGACCCCTTGTTCATCCATCTTATTCCTGTAGATCCACTTAGTTCCTATTACATTGTGGTCTTTAGGTTTAAGAACAAGTTCCCAAACCTTGCACCTCTTGAACTGATTAAGCTCTTCTTGCATTGCTTCAGTCTATTGTGGATCTTGTATTGCTTCTTCAAACTTCTTAGGTTCAACTTGTGACAGAAAGCTGGAATAGATTACAGCATTCTGATTTCTGCTCCTTGTTTGAACTCCTTGTCTTGGATATCCAATAATCAGCTCTACTGGATGATCTCTAAGATGCCTGTTGGCTGGAGGCAATCTTACTTCTGGTTGAACCACTTCAGCATCTGCATCATGCTGTGCTCCTTGTATTTCTTCAGCAATTGACACATGTAGTTCTCCCCCTGGACAACAGCTACTGTCCTCTATTTGCTGTCTTGCAGCAGGCACTTCTTCTATAGTAAGCTTGTCCATTTTCTTTGTCAAACCTGTGGGGCTGCATACACTGCTAGACAACTCATTATTAATAAGTTTAGTCTCATCAAAAACTACATGCACTGATTCTTCTACAACTTGTGTAGTCAAGTTGTAGACTCTATAAGCCTTACTATTATTGCTGTACCCAACAAAAATTCCCTCTTGGGACTTGGCAGCAAACTTAGTTAAGTAAGACTTCCCATTGTTAAGTATGAAGCATTTGCAACCAAAGATCCTAAAATAGGATAGGTTTGGTTTCCTGCCTTTCACAACTTCATAGGGGTCTTGTTAAGCCTTTTAGTGATGGTAGCCCTATTTATAACATGGCATGCAGTGTTAACTGCTTCAGCCCAGAAATACTCTGGCAGTGATGTATCACTCAATAGGGTTCTACCAGCCTCTATCAAGGTTCTATTCTTCCTCTCAGCAATGCCATTTTGCTGAGGTGTTCTAGGTGAAGAGAATTCTTGAAATATCCCAAAGTCTTCACACAGTTTTGTCATGCTATCAGACTGAAATTCAGTACCATGGTCACTTCTAATTTTGACCACTGTACTATTTAGTTCATTCTGAATTTGCTTGACAAAGCTATAGAAGACACTAGGTGTTTCAGATTTCTGTCTTAAGAAGAACACCCAGGAAAACCTTGAGTAGTCATCTACAACTACAAAGGTATAGACCTTCCTACCTAAGCTGTGAACTGGCATTGGACCAAAAGATCCATATGCAAGAGGTATAAACACCTCACAGCATCTTTGTTCTCTATGCTTCTAAAGGTGGATTTAGTCTGCTTGCCCTTTTGACAAGCTGAGCAAATGCCATCTTTAACACACTTAACTTGAGGACCATTCCTCACTAACTCTTTGCTAAAGAGTTTGCTAATAGTCTTGTAGTTAAGATGGGCAAGCCTCTTGTGCCATTTGACACAATGAGAGACTGTCTCATCAGCTACAAGACAAACTGGAGAACCATTGTTCTCAACATAATGTCTAGGCAGTAGACATTCCTCTTCCTATATCCTGTCAAAATGATCTCTTGATCACTTGACCTCTTGATATGACAACCATTTTTAGCAAATGAGATGTCATACCCTACATCACTTAATTGACTTATACTTATTAGGTTGTGTTTCAACCCTTTAACATAAGCCACTTGAGTAATGGTAACTAAGTTTGTAGAAATGTTACCAAATCCTTTGATGATTCCTTTTCAGAACCACCAAAGGTTACTTTTGGACCATCTTTTACTGGAATGTAGTCCTTTAGTAATCTTCTTATTCCAGTCATATGTCTGGAACATCCACTGTCCAAGTACCATGTTGGGGTATGGCCACTTGGACTTACCTGCAAAACAGATTAATGAACCTTAGAACCCAAAGAATTCTTGGGTCCTTGGTATTTGTTAGTCTGCAATCTGACAAAGCTCCCTGCAGGCTTTCCAACAGGTAGCTTGCTACTCACCTTGGCACTGGCATTGTGCCAACAGTCCACTGCAAAGTGGCCAATTTTGCCACAGCACCAACATTCAAACTTGTTGTACCTTTGCTTAGGTACAGCCTTTGCTGTCTTATCTACAGCAGTCTTGTTGAATGCTGGGGCTTTGCCCTTGGACTTAGACTTGGACTGCTCAGTCCTTGCAGGTCTAATAAAGCCCAGTCCAGCCTTGCCTTTTGATGAACAAATTCATCAATTAAAGGTAACACTGACTTAGGTTTAGAAAACCTAGCAACTAAGTCCTTCTCCTTCTGAAGATTGATCTCCAGACTCTTAATTTGATCATTCTTAAATGATATAGTACCCATCTGAATCACTGTTATGTGTTTCAGCCTAGCTATCTCATTCAACTTTTGATCAAATGCTTCTCAAAATCTGTTGCACCAGCTTTAAGTTCAGCAATTTCCTTTGCCTGACTTTTGGCTAGGGATTTGCTTTTCTTGTAAGCTTGCAACAGCACCTTATATTCATCTATAAGTTGATGAATATCATCCTCAGACTCAGATACACTTTCATCACTTGATGAAGATGAATCTGATTCTGAACTAGAACAAGAAACTGAATTTAAACTTGAACCTTGTACCTGACTGGGTCCTGGCTGCTCCAGGATTTTGGCACTGTCTGTCAAAGCCATTAGTCCTTGGCATTGACTGTCTTCTTGTTCATAAATAGACTCCATGATCTGCATGAATTCTTCCTCTTCTTCTTCAGCAAACAGCCCTATGTAGGCTTCAGCCTCAGACTCAGTTTCTGAAGAAGGAGATATCTGATAGAGTCTTCTCCTTCTTGGCAACAAAAGACTTCTCTTTCTTTCCTTTGAAGTGAGTCTTTTTCCTGTCACCAGATTCCTTTCTCTTCTCTGGACAATCTGCAATAACATGGCCCTGTCTATTGCAGCAGTAGCACACTATCTTAGATCCAGTTGCCTTGCTTGACTTTGTCCTCTTCCTGTCTTTCTTTGAAGGCTTTTTCTCCTGATAAAAGACTTCCTTTCCCTTTGAAGAAGAAGGTCTTGACCTCCACTGTTTCTTCTTCAAGAATTTCTGAAAGTGCCTAGTGAAGGCAGCAAAGTCTTCATCACTTTCACTGCTCTCACTCTTTGTGCTGACTGACTCATCAGACTCTGAATCAACTACCTCTGGAGGTGGAGTTGATGACTTATTCCTGCACTTTTTGGGAACTTCTGTCTTGAAAGCAACTGATCTTTCCTTGTGTTCAGTCCTTGTTGATTTCTCCTCCTCTTTCCTCACTGTCAATTGCATCTCATATGACAATAACTTGCCAAACAGTGTAGGAGGAGGAATTTCCCCCAACTTAGCCATTTCTCTTATGGCACAGATCTTTGTGTCCCAATCTTTGGTTAGGGACCTTAAGAACTTATCATTTAGTTCATAGTTACTGAACTCTCTTCCATAAGACATGAGTTCATTAACTATTCTGTAGAACTTCTTGTAGCACTCAGTTATGCTATCACCTTTACCTTGTCTAAAGCTCTCATACTCCTGATTTAGCAAGGATTTTCTATCTTGCCTAACTTCTTCAGATCCTTCCATATACACTATAAGAGTGTCCCACATCTCTTTAGCTGTCTTACAGTGTATAAGATTCTGAAAAGTTGCATCATCTATGGCACTTACAATAATGTTTTGTGCCCTCTTGTCCATTGTAGCTAGGACAATCTCATCCTTAGTCATCTCAGAGAAATCCTTTGGAGTTCTCTGATTTGCATCCAAAACTGAAATCTTCATTGGCACATAAGGCCCTTCCTTTACTGTGATGTAGATTCTAGGGTCAGAGGCTTCCATAAATAGCCTTACCCTTTCTTTCCAGATCCCAAAGATCTCTTTCCTGCATATGGGTAATTTCATGGAACCCAATTCCTTGTGATTCTCAGAAGAACCCATGTTTCTTGATTTTCTTGAATTTCTTGAAACTGTGTTTTGTCTTACACTGAATCTGCCAAACAGGATCTCCTCAGACTGTTAGTCCTTTTTGAGGAACCTCCCTCTGATACCACTTGAAAGATATGGTACCTAAACACCTAGGGGGGGGGGGGGGTGAATAGGTGACCTAATCCTTTTTAACTTTATGGCAGCAAACAGTTTATTATCACAGATTTTAACTTTTGCACAGCAATCACAAAGTATTCACAGCATACACAGCACAATCACAGCACAACACAGTGGTTTATAGTGGTTCCCCAAGATATGGGTACATCCACTTTCCCCCTTCGCCTATCTAGCAGTGTACTAGATTCGGCCAAACTCCTCCACTGTCTCAGAACCCAAATTGGTTCCTACACCTCAGGCCCAAAGCCTTACAACTCAGCTTTATCCCAAAGCCTACACTCAGCCAATCAAGGCCTACACTCAGCCAACCAAGGCCTACACTCAGCCAACAAGGCCTACACTCAGAGATCTCTATCTCCTACACTCAGGCTAACAAGCCCTACCCTCAGCCTTTATAATATAGGCTTACAAATCACTCAGATCCAAAGGATCCTACAAGTTAAAATGTATTACAAATAATAACTCTACAACTCAGAAATAAAAGGGGAGTTGAGAGTTTCTTGATGAGTTCTTGGAAGAACTCAGCTGGATTCACTCTGACTTAGCTTTCTTCAAAGCTTCTTGAGTAGAACTGAATAAGACTGAATCCTCCTGCAGTAGTTCCTTGACCTCTGCTACTTAAGATCCAGAATTGAATCTGAATCCTTCTTCTCAGCCTAGTTCCAGAGGCTGATTTCTTGGAAGGAGCCCTCTCTCTCCAACTTCTTAGATCTGCACTTGGACTGCAAGATCTTCTTGTGTTGATACTCTTGGTACCACTTCAATAATTTGTTTTCAATAAACTAAACTTTTGAACATAATCTGATCCACTTGATCTTGAACCCACGTTTCTGTAAACTGTAGGTGCCTATTTATAGGCCTTCTTCATGGTAACCGGCTGGTCCGGTTCATAACTGACTTCTGACATCTCTGACAGGTGCTGTAGACCGGCTGGAACGGCAGCTGTCAAGTCATCCAGTCATTTCTTGAAAATCTCTAACTGTCTGTAAGTGTCGAGACTTTCTGTCTTTAAGTGTCGACACTTATAGTCCAAGTGTCGACACATGTTGTGTAAGTGTCGACACAAGTCTACAAGGTGTCGACACAACTTCTTGTATGTCTCGACACAGATTCTTCTTCATGTGTCGACACTGAAATTGAGTGTCGACACAAGTACTTGATCTTCTTTCTTTAGCTGAATTCTTCTAAGTGTCGACACATCTCCTTTGTGTCGACACAACTTCTTGTGTTGAATCTGTTAAGTGTCGACACTGCTTCTTGGTGTCGACACATAGTCTTCTATGTTGATTCTTGCTGAGTGTCGACACAGCTCCTTGTGTCGACACTTGATTCTTCTGTTGAGACTTCAGCTGAGTGTCGACACATTCCTTTAGTGTCGACACTTGTACTTAGAATATTTTGGAAATCTTCTGTTCTTTGCTAAGTGTCGACACAGCTCCTTGTGTCGACACTTTCTTCAAGTGTTGAGTCTTCAGCTGTGTGTCGACACATTGTTCTGGGTGTCGACACATACTTCAAATGCTGACTCTTCTGTTGAGTGTCGACACATTGTGCTGGGTGTCGACACTTACTTCAAGTGCTGACTCTTCTGCTTAGTGTCGACACATTGTGTTGAGTGTCGACACTTGTACTTAGTCTCTGCAGACTTTTGCTGAGTGTCGACACAGCTCCAAGTGTCGACACTTTCTGGTGTAGACACAGCTTCACTGGGTGTCGACACAGCTCCTTGTGTCGACACATTCTGTCTGCACTTTTCTTCACTGAGTGTCGACACAGCTCCAAGTGTCGACACTTTCTGTCTGGTGTCGACTCTGCATCCCAGGTGTCGACACAATGACTCCAAGTGTCGACACTGCTTGTCTGGGTGTCGACACAAGCTTTCTTAAGTGTCGACACTTTCCTCTGGGTGTCGACACATGGACTTAGAAACTTTTTGCTTCAGTCCAGTGATTACTTAACCTGCACAAGTAAACTCAACATACATCAAATACATTATGATGTATATCATTGAGTTGGGTGAGGCTTCTTCAAATCAGGTACATTTGACCAATGTACCCAACATGTGTTGAATGGAGTTAATGGTCTCGAATCCAAGGAGCGCAAATAGATATTACTCATGCTGATTTGGACGAGAATATATCTTGCCACTTGTGAGGATCATTTTATTGATATAGTAAGAGATTACCGTAAGGATCGTGATTGAGTATATTGAACCAAGTCCTTCATGGAAAAGAAAATAGGAGTTTGATTCAAGACGTCTCATCACTCTCTCGCGATGCTTTGTGATTCAAGACCTATTAAGAAACACGGTTATGTTGAAGTCGTGAAACAAAGAAGATCACGGCTCAATTGAGCTTAGTGACGTATTTATGTATTAGAGAGAGTCAAGTTTTTCCGGGGGCGTATTTTGTGTTATCCATCATACTATATACATATAAAATTAAGCATCCCTTAGGGAGGAAACTGAATACACTTCCTTAGGAGTGTTTTCAAGGATCGTAATATCAAAAGATGATTGGATAATCAGGAGTTCTAACATTGATGATTGTTCCCGGCGATACATACCGTCAGAACAGCTAGAGTCCATTCCTAGGGCTGCCTCTCATCAAGACAACCACTCCAAGAGGAGGTTCTTTGCGTGAATCTATTGAGGATCTAAGAGGAGGTTCTATTGATGTCAAGACAACCCTCAAAACTGAATCTTTGAGACTA
>CM077158.1:220852512-220921223 GCA_039583875.1 Platanthera guangdongensis | reverse complement strand
TTAATTACTGCACATTTTCAGTTTACAGCAAAATCTGTAACAGCAACCTTTATTGGACCTAACAAATTTTAAATATACTTTATTCAGCCCCCCCCCCCCCCCCCCCCAGAGTATGGGTAGACCTAACCCTCACTTTCATAATCTTCTCAATCTCAATTTGATTCTTCCACCCAAAATTTGGATGATAATTTTCTTACATTTAGTGATTCTTCTTCTCCTTCAGATAATGTTGCTAATGAGGAACATGGCTCTTCATGTACCCCAGTAGTTGTTTATACGCCAAGACAGAACAACATATTTTTTTCAAGAGCTTGTTAGTCTATGGTGCGCTGGAGGAGTTGTTGAGAAGACAGTTTTACTCCTCCTACTAGCCCATTTTTCTTCCTAGTAATGATCTTCATCATGAAAATTTTATGACTTTTGGAGCGAAACTTTACTGAACATGAGGCGTCCTGAAAGGGAAACTAGATCTCATATACTCTAGAGGGGGTGAATAGAGTATATGGTGCTTTTTATAAACTCAAAGAAAAACTTTTTCAAAGGTCTACAACAATTGTTGTAATGAGTGTAAGCAGGAAGCAGAAATAAAATAAACCACAAACTATGCTATGCACAAAAGAATCTAGTCCAGAAACAAAGAAAACATGCACAACAACCAGATGACACAAGGAAATTATAGTGGTTCCCCAACTTGGGTACATCCACTCTTCTACCACCCTAGGTAGGAATCCACTGCAGGATGAGTTGATCAGGTGTTCCTGGGCACCAATGAGCTTTTGATAAGGTGCTCAAAAACCAAATCAGATTTTTTGATCATGTGTCTTGCCACCAATGAGCTTTTGACAAGGTGCTCAAAACCAGATTCAAACTTTTGAAGGGAGTTTGAAAAACCCTTTACAGAATGGGGGTGAGAGGAGTGATGGCAGTCTTCTCTTTCTCAAGCAACTGAGAGAGACTATGTGGATTCAGTGATGTTGTCAAAGCTCCCCCTGAGTCCTTGATATCTTCAGGAAGATGAGCTTTGCTGAGGGTGATAGGCCTTCAAAGTATATCTCCAGCAAAAGATGATTTCACAGCAAGCTGAAATGTTGAGTGTCTGGAGTCTTGAGATGATGTTGGCCTTGAACACTTTAGAGCTGAAGAGATCTGAAGATTTGCTTGAAAGCTTGATCTCTTTGAGAAGTGTTCTTCAGAATTCTTGTTGACAGAGATTTTGATATTGTCTCTGTATCTGTATTGTGTGTGTGTCTTCTTCTTGTTTTCTGAATCTCTTGTCTATTCTCCTCGAAAAAAACATTCTTCTTTTATTCTCTGTATCTGAATATTATTTCTCTGTCAAAGATAGCCGTTGGTCTGCATTAATTACAGCCTTAATTGCATAATTTCTTCTAAAGGAAAGTCCACTGATTTGTTCCTTGAAAAATCCCTTGAAACTTGCTCCAGAAGTAAATAAAAACGGCTGGCAGATCTTCTGAATTAAATGCAGAATAACTTCTATCTAATTTGAATTTGAATTCTGAAAGATAACTGAAATCGTCGAACTGAGCTCTGCTATCGTCGAGCTGAGCTCAGCGAACTGGAAAAGCAAGCAGCAAAGAATCGTCGATCTGAGCTCAAAGATCGTCGAACTGAGCTCAGAGATAAGGATCCAGTACAGAGTCAAAATCGTCGACTGAGCTCAGCGATCGTCGAATGAAGTTCGACGATATTGAGAAGTTGAGCTCAGCGATCGTCGACCAGAGCTCGACGATATAGGAGGGTTGAGCTCAGCGATCGCCGAATGGAGCTCGACGATCTGTCAATAGTTGAGCTAGACGATCGTCGACCGGAGTTCGACGAAACGTCGTGCTGAGCTCGACGATTTGGACTTGGTCTCCAGAAAAACTTGGGTCTTCAGGGCAGCTTCCAAACCTAGACTCCTGATCCCTTAGACTCAATTCTAATTGACCTATAATCTATACAGAAGGTCAAACATAGATTCCTAGAGACATAGTGATCCTGACCCAAATTAGTAATAGGGTGTTCCAACAATCTCCCCCTATTTGGGTTAGGAAAACTATTTACAGACTTTGAAAACAAACAACATCAGACAGAAAAACATAAAAACAACAATAGCAAGACACAGAGCAGAACCATCACAGAGATATATATATGATATCCAGAAGGCAGTCACAGAAGTCAAGAATATCACCTTACAGAGTTATTCCTTTTCTTTGCCTTTTACCATTTTAATTCTCTGTTGGGATTAATGCTTCCTGTTTGGATCTGTATCATCAGCTGCACCCAAATAGATTTGCTTTGAAGCCCTGGGAACCACTGCAGCTGGATGCAACTCCATGTACCTGTCTGCATCAAAAAACTTACTGGAAGCATATCTTTCTAACTCTTTTTGCCTCTGCTCTGACATGGTGGATATGTTGGAGGTGTCTAGTAGCCCTTGTTCCTTTGCTTTCTTTATCTGATCTAAGGCAGCCAGTTCTTTCATCCTTGCAGTCCAAGCCATAGGATTTTTCTCAGGATCCTCAAATGGAACAGTGGCTCATACCTGTTGGAAGAAGTTTCTTGAGGGGTCCTGGCAGTCACTGTATCTTTGAGCTTGTAGGGAAAAGGACCAGAAGATGTATCAGATGGAACATGTCCTCCCCTAGAATAAGGATGCTGCCTGGAGTGTCCTTTAGAGTAAACCTGAGTTTCTCTTTGGTTTCCCCTATATCCTCCCCTTCTAGAGTAAGAACCCCTAGAATGGCTTTCCCTTTGATAAGTTCTTGCATGAGCTGGTAGGGAGCCTGGCTTCTAGCAGGGCTGATCTTGCAGAGCTGCCACCTGCACCTGCATCAGGTGGAGGTGGTGGAGGAGGATGAGGTGCTTGGACTGAGAAAAATCTTTATCAACTTCCTCTTCTTCTTCATTGCCTTTAACTGGTTCCTGGAGAATTGCATCCAATGCTCAGAGATTGGGCAATTGTGCAGAATATAGTATGGAACATCATTATCATCTCTGACTTTGGCAGGAGGAACTCTCTTCAAGGCCTTACTTCTTGCCTTTCTTTTCCTTGCAATTGTGGCAGATGAGTCATCAGAAGCAGTAGCATAATCCTCAGATTCAGAGCTTTGTTCATCATACAGGCATCAAGCTTTTTCATCAAATCCTCTTTTAACTGGACAGCAGCTGATGGGGCAAGAAGATATAGAAACAGGAGGAGCAACAGCAGCAGAGATGATAACTTCTTACAGCAGTGGCAACTTCAGAGGTAGCAACTACAACAGCAGGCTCAACATCAACAGCCTCTGTCATCAGAAATCCTGTGAGAAGGCTCAACAGCAGCAATTGAAACATTTCTTCCTCAGTAGTAACAGCAATTCCAGAGGTAGACACAGCATTGTCTTCAGCAGCAGCAGCATCAGCATCATCAAAGCAGCAGTCACTGACTGAATAAAATCAGAGAGGATTCTGGGGTCACAGCAGGAGAAGGCACTAGAGCCCTGGACATCTTCTGACTGGGCAGCAAGAACCTCTGGGGGCTGGACAGTATAGACTTCTGGATGCAGCTGAAGTAAGCAGTATCAAAGTAGACAGCAAAGACCTTAGGTCTATGGCAAGAACTGGAATGGCAGCAGCAGACTAGAACAGTGGCAGAAGCACAGAAGCAGCAGCAGCATCAGAAACACCAGCAGGAGGCAGCAGTAGCAACAGCAGCCTGGAAGCTGCTTCATAGGGCATCTCCCCTGCCTGGATGCAGAAACCTGTGCATCAAGGCACACTGCTGGGGGTGCTGCTGATGGGGGTAAGGAAAGAGGACAGCCTGGCAGAGAGAGCTGCCACTGATTGTTGCAGAGGAGCTAAGGAGGCCTCCATGAGAAGGGAGAGCCTAGGAGCAAGGAGCTCATACAACAGATCAGCAAGGGCTGGGAGATCTACATGCTCAAGGGGGAGCAGAGGTAGAGGGTACAGGGATGGCTGAGGAGCTGGAGGAGGAGGGCTGAAGGGTGGAAGGGATGGCTCAGGAGAGGGTATGGTAGAGATGGAGGGTACAGGAATGGAAATGGAGGGAGTGAAGGTGGGTTGATCAATAATTGATGGAGAAGGTCTTGGAAAGTTGTTGAGGTGGTGGGAAATCTGGAGGAGAGGAGGGGGAATCATCCATGTAGGATTCATCCAAGAGAGTGAAGGATGGAATGGATGTAGAGGAGGTGACATCTGGAGGTGGATAGGAGAAAAGGGGATGGAAGTGGTCTGCTGGAGGAGATGAAATTGTTGCTGGGGATGGAATTGAGGTTGGAGAAGGGCTGGATATGGTAATGGTGGAGCTGGAATGGTGGAAGGAGCTGGGGTTGGGCTTGGAGGAGGGGGAGCAGCAGCACTAGCAGGCAGGTCCTCTGCAGGGGCAGAGGCCTGGGGTGGAGTGACTCTTAGAGTCCTGTGCCTGAGGGCCAGAAGAAGAGGGCCTGCTGGGCTTGGAAGGAGTTTGTGCCAATGTCCTGATTTCCCAAAAAGGGCACAGGTGAGTCTCTTGGAGGCATTGATGTGCACTCCAGAGGAGACTAGCAGGCAGGGCATTTAGCCTGGAGAAGATTCCCAGAAATTCTTCCAAAGTTCACAAAAGTCTTATTTATCTTTTCTTCAACAAGTCAAAGAATACTTCTCCCCAGTTCAAGCTTTTCTGTCCACAAGAGCTCCCATAAGGCAGAGCTGGTGTCTGGAGATTGTATCATGAGCAGAATGCTTTGCCAAAAGGACTTGCCTACTACATCAGCCAAAAACCTGTATTCCACAGACAGGTTTCTCTTAAACAGTTTGCTAGGGTTCCCCTCAGGATGACCCATCCTGGCAAGAACATCAGCAAACTCTTCTCCAGAAAGGTCAGCAGAGTCTTCACCATTCCTGAAGCCAAAAACTTCTGTCAATACTGCTGGAGTCAGAGGTACCTGGGTGCCACCAATGGAGCCAACTATGGTGTTTGTGTCCAGGTTGTGGGCAGTGTAAACCCATTCTTTAATCTCATCTGAGGCAAGTTTGATTCTGGTTGACATCAAGGCAGTTAATTGCTGATCTTTGAATAGGGTGAGAATATCTTGGAAGATTTGATCTGTTGTGTTGAAGGATCGAAATCGATGTCAAAGCCGGCATCAAATTTCATGGCGGCGAGCACAGCAACAGAAACGGCCATGGTACCTGCAAAAATCAACAGACAAAACGACCAAGTGTAGAACTGCTTGGAGGGAAGAAAAGTTTGCAGAGAAATTGAAAGCGCAAGAGAGAACGACGACGAAAAAATGAGTTTTATATTAGGGTTCGACGCAGAAAAGGAAAGATCGTTGAACTCAGTTCGACGATCGAGGCTCCTAAAGGAATCTGAAGAGACTCCAAAATCGTCGATCTCCGTTCGACGATCTGGAAAGGCGTCGAGCTTCGTTCGACGATCGTTCAGTGAACAGAATCGTCGAGCGCCGTTCGACGATCGTTGACCGAAGGAGACAGTTCATGCTGTCTGAGGGGCGCTGAACTCAGTTCGACGATTCTGGAAATCGTCGAACTCCGTTCGACGATCTGTGGGGAAATCGTCGAGCGCAGTTCAGAGCTCAGAGAATTTCTAGATACTAAGAAAAATCAGAAATTTTGCCTAGTCTTGGTCAATTTTAGCTTTCAAAATCTTGGGTTTTATTTGAGACTTCCTCCATCTAAGCATTGCCTAACTGATTTAGGAAGAAAGTATGTTTCTTTTCATCCAGAGGCTTGGTGAAAATATCTCCCCTTTGTAAATCAGTTGGGATGTATTGCAGTTCAATTTTGTTCTTTTCAACATTATCCCTTAAGAAATGATGCCTAATCTCTATATGTTTTGTCCTACTATGGAGGACTGGATTTTGAGCTATGGAGATAGCACTTGTATTGTCACAAAATATTTTTGACTTCTCTAAGTTGTAACCATAGTCTAGGAGTTGATTTTGAATCCACAATATTTGTGAACAACAACTGCCTGCAGCCATATATTCAGCTTCAGCAGTTGAAGTTGACACAGATGTTTGTTTCTTACAAAACCAAGAGACAAGTCTATCACCAAGGAACTGACAAGTTCCACTGGTGCTTTTCCTGTCAATTCTGCATCCAGCATAATCAGCATCAGAGAATCCAGTTAACTCAAATGCTGAATCTTTTGGATACCAGAGTCCTAGATTTGGACAACTTTTAACATACCTAAGAATCCTCTTTACTAATGTGAGGTGTGACTCTCTAGGGCTAACTTGGAATCTAGCACATATGCATGTAGCAAACATTATATCTGGTCTACTAGCTGTAAGATACAGTAAAGAGCCAATCATTGCTCTATATGTTGTCTGATCAACAGGTTTCCCATGTTCATCAGCATCCAATACAGCATTGGTAGGCATGGGTGTTTTCATACAAGATGCCTCAGACATGCCAAATTTCTTAACCAGCTCATTAGTATATTTGGTTTGAGAAATGAAGATGCCCTCAGCATGTTGTTTGACTTGCAATCCTAGGAAGAAGGATAGCTCACCTCATGCTACTCATCTCAAATTTAGAATGCATCAGGTTAGAAAACCTTCTGCACAATTTTGAGTCAGTAGAGCCAAAAATGATATCATCTACATAGATTTGTACTAGTAGGGTATGGGACTTATGGGTTCTAATAAAAAGAGTTTGGTCTACTCTACCCCTTATAAAGCCATTTTCCAAAGAAAGCATGCTAGGGTCTCATACCATGCTCTAGGAGCTTGCTTGAGACCATATAATGCTTTATTTAATCTAAAAACAAAATCAGGATGAGTTGGAGAGATAAAACCTGGAGGTTGTCTGACATAGACTTCCTCTTTGATGTCTCCATTTAAGAAGGCACTCTTGACATCCATCTGATAAACCTTGAATCCTTTGTGAGCTGCATAAGCTAGAAATATCCTGATGGCTTCCAATCTTGCAACAGGTGCAAAAGTCTGGTCGTAGTCAATTCCTTCTTCTTGAGAATATCCTTGGGCAACTAGCCTTGCCTTGTTCCTTATGATTATTCCTTGATCATCCAGTTTGTTTCTGAATACCCATTTTGTTCCAACAATGGAATGATCCTTAGGCTTGGCACTAGTTCCCATACTTTGTTCCTCTCAAATTGATGCAACTCCTCTTGCATTGCAATGATCCAGTGTGGATCATGCTCTGCATCTTGAATGGACTGAGGTTCAATTTGAGAAAGAAAGCAGGTGTGCAACAGGTTTTGGTTGACCTGATTTCTGGTTTGCACACCAGCTGAGATTTCTCCAATTATTTGGGTAATTGGATGGTCTCTTAATGTTACTAAATCAACAGGGGGTGTTGATTGTTCACCAACCTGTGTTGTTGTTTCCTCTTGTGGTACAACAACTGGCTCTTCAAGTGGAGCTTCAATGTGTTGAGCATTGCTTTCATCTTCACTGCTTTCTTCTTCTTGAGCAACCTGTAGCTTGTTCATATCTTCAACTAGAGAGTGTTCCTGCAAAGGTTCTATGGTAGAAGAAATCTTCTCCTTGAAAGACATGTTAGTTTCATCAAAAGAAACATGAACAGATTCCTCAATTTTCAATGATGATTTATTATATACCCTATAGGCCTTGCTGATCATGGAGTATCCCAGAAACACTCCTTCATCAGCTTTGGCTTGAAATTTTGCTAGATGTTTCTTATCATTATTGTGAATATAGCAAATGCAACCAAAAATTTTGAAATAGTCAACTTTAGGTTTCTTCCCTTTGAGTAATTCATAGGGAGTCTTTCCCTTCAGTTTATGTATCAGACTCCTGTTCAGCACATAGTTGGAGGTGTTCACTGCCTCTGCCCAAAAGGATAGAGGTAGATGAGCATCTGACAACAATGTAGTGGCAGATTCAATAAGGGTTCTATTTTTCCTTTCAGCTACCCCATTTTGTTGAGGAGTTCTAGGAGCTGAGAAAGTATGCCTGATCCCTTCACTCTGACAGAACTCTTGCATAAGAAGAGAATCAAACTCTGTCCCATGATCACTTCTGATCAGGGCAATGTGAGTATTGAACTCAATCTTTACACATTTGAGAAACTCTGTCAGACACTTAAAGTTATCAGACTTCTTCCTTAGAAAGAACACCCAAGTGAATCTAGAGAAGTCATCTACAATCACCAAAGTGTAGGATTTCCCTCCTAGGCTTTGTACTGTGATGGGTCCAAATAGATCCATGTGTAACAGATACAATATCCTAGGTGAATCACTCTTATTAAGTGACTTAAAACTGTTTTTAGTTTGCTTGCCTAATTGACAAGCCTTGCAGAGTCCTTCCTTCTTGTAGGGGCCAGAAGGTAGTCCTCTAACAAGGTTGTCCTTGGATAGCCTAGCAATAGTTCTAAGGTTTAGGTGTCCTAATCTTTTATGCCATAAAACATTTGGTCTACAAACTGAATTGAATAAGCAGATATCTATAGTAGTTGAAAGAAAATCTACTAGGTAGATGTTACCTTTCCTTATACCTGTCAACACAGTTGTGTTGTCCTCTGACTTGATTTTGCATAGAGTTTTGCTGAAGGTCACCTGGTAGCCTTCATCACATAGCTGACTGATACTGATTAGGTTGTGCTTCAGTCCTTCCACATATGCTACCTTCTTGAAGGTTACTGAACCAATCTGGACTGCACCATATCCTTTAGTTTGTCCAAAGTTGGAGTCACCAAAGATAACTTTGGGTCCAAGCTTGGCTCTAAAGGAATTAAGATTGTCCCTTGTTCCCTGTCATGTGCTTTGAGCATCCACTATCCAAATACCATTGCTGGTTAGGATGTTGGATAGGTCTTCACCTGCACATAAAACAATTTACTTGTTTTTGACCCAGTTTACCTTGGGCCTAGGTTGATAACCTTTAAATTCAGAAATAAAGGACATCCCTGGCTGACTCTTATATCCTTCAGGATGATATCTCCTTGGAGGTAAAATCCATTCAGTATAAGGGTTAAATGTTTGGGATGAAGAAACCCTCAGGATTCAACTTTGATTTGCCTTTGAAAATTTTTCCAGAGCTCTGACCTCTGTTCGACGATCTTGGAGCTGAGTTCGACGATCTTGGGTCAGATCGTCGAGCTCCGTTCGACGGTCGACTATGGCTGAGGTCAGGAATGTGAGATTCGTCGGGCTGCGTTCGACGATTCTGGCTGAGATCGTCGATCGGCGTTCGACGACTTTTCCCTGAGATCGTCGAGCTGCGTTCGGCGATCGTCGATCTTTATTCGGCGATCGTCGAGCTTCGTTCGACGATTTCTGCTGGGACTTAAATTTTTGAGGCAGATCAGAATTTTTCCTGGCAACCTCTACAACTCCTTTTCCCTTGTTAGAATATAAACTTGATGGGAGTTGTTAGGACTATAGGTTGGCTGGATGAAGCACCCAAGCCCAGTGTACTGTTAAGTCTAGAGTTCACTGTGCTTGTGATGTCCATCAGCTTGATGCTTCTCCCATTAAGGGATTCTTCAAGCTTCTTGGCCTCAGAGAGCTCACTTTTCAGTGTAGCTATCTGTTCCCTATAGTTCTCCAACTCCTGAGAGAGTTTGAGGTTTTCTGACTTTAAGCCATTGTGTTCAGATAATTGATTTCTGAGAGAGATGATCTCTTTCTCAGACTTTAGCAGGATCTAAGACACAGTGCTTTAAATTCAGATTTAAAATCTTCTGAATTAAAATCAAAAGTGCTGATTACCTGATCTTCTTCAGGTTGAGTCTCTGAGTCTGACTCTGACTCTTCTTCCTCTGAGTTGTGCTGTGAGGCATTGATTGCCATCATGCAGAATTCTTTTTCCTCTGCATCATCCTCATCATCACTTGAGCTGGAAGAGGTCTCTGACTCTTCTTCAGTCTCACTCCAGGATTCAGCAACAAATCCTTTCCTTGTGTGCTTATTTTTGCTGGATGAGGGTTTGCTATTGCCACTCCTTTTGGAGTCTTTCTCCTTTCTTCTCTCCTTTCTTTCCCTTCTGTCCTTGTTCTTGTTCTCTGGACAGTCAGGAACTATATGCCCTGGTTTCCTGCAACCAAAGCAAATAATATCTTTATTATTGCCAATGGACTTGTCATACCTTGGCTTGTCCTGATCCTTGTATGATCTTCTTCTGAAATCCTTTCTGGCCATCTTATAGAATCTTTTGGCCAGCAAGCTGAGAAGTTCATCATTGCCTGTTCCTTTTTCTTCAGGCAGACTCTTCAGTGGCCTTGAAGGCTATAGTCTTCTCTTTTCTTGTGGACTGGAGAAGCAGCCTTCTGTTCTTCCTCTCTGTTCTTGATGAGTAGCTCATAAGGATTTGAGCTTGCCCAATAAAGCTTCAGTTGTGATCTCATTCAGACTTCTGGCATCTTTAATTGGCCAGATTCTTGAAGTCCCAAGTGCTGGGGAAGCACATTAGGATCTTGTCATTGAGTTCTGTCAGTGAGATTTCTTTGTCTAATGTCCTCAGTTCACTGACAATCATACTCAGTCTATTGTACATGTCTCCCACTGACTCTGTTTCTCCCTTCTTGAAGTTCTCATATTGGGAGATGAGATGGGATCTTCTGTCCTTTCTCTCATCAGCTGAGCCAGAGACAATTTCTGAGAGCTTGTCCCAGATCTCCTTGGCTGAATTACATTCAGCTACCTTCTGAAAAGATGTCATCTGACATTGTCTGAGCTAGAATGTTCATTGCCTTTGGCATCAGCTACTTTCCATTTCTTTATGTCAGCATCTGTTCCTGAAGGAGGTGGAACAGCATTTGTGCTTGTACTTTCTGGAGGTCTTGGACACACTGTCAAAACAGAATTAAAAATGTCCTCGTCAATAGAATTCATGTAGAGTTTAATCCTTGCTTTCCAAAGTGCAAACTTTGACAGATTGCACACTGGAGGTCTGGTGCTTGCATAATCTTTGTTCTGGGCCATGACTTGTGCAAACAAAGTCTAAAAATAAAATATAAAAGAATGATCTAGATTGGGATCTTGGGGTTCAGGTGTTAGCCTGTACAACCAAACAGATATGGTATGTTTAACCAACCTCGCTCTGATACCAATTGAAAGGGGAAACTAGATCTCATATACTCTAGAGGGGGGTGAATAGAGTATATGGTGCTTTTTATAAACTCAAAGAAAAACTTTTTCAAAGGTCTACAACAATTGTTGTAATGAGTGTAAGCAGGGAAGCAGAAATAAAATAAACCACAAAACTAAGCTATGCACAAAAGAATCTAGGTCCAGAAACAAAGAAAAACATGCACAACCAGAAGACACAAGGAAATTATAGTGGTTCCCCAACTTGGGTACATCCACTCTTCTACCACCCTAGGTAGGAATCCACTGCAGGATGAGTTGATCAGGTGTCCTGGGCACCAATGAGCTTTTGATAAGGTGCTCAAAAACCAAATCAGATTTTTTGATCAGGTGTCTTGCCACCAATGAGCTTTTGACAAGGTGCTCAAAAACCAGATTCAAACTTTTGAAGGGAGTTTGAAAAACCCTTTACAGAATGGGGGTGAGAGAGTGATGGAAGTCTTCTCTTTCTCAAGCAACTGAGAAGACTATGTGGATTCAGTGATGTTGTCAAAGCTCCCCCTGAGTCCTTGATATCTTCAGGAAGATGAGCTTTGCTGAGGGTGATAGGCCTTCAAATGTAGATCTCCAGCAAAAGATGATTTCAGCAAGCTGAAATGTTGAGTGTCTGGAGTCTTGAGATGATGTTGGCCTTGAACACTTTAGAGCTGAAGAGATCTGAAGATTTGCTTGAAAGCTTGATCTCTTTGAGAGTGTTCTTCAGAATTCTTGTTGACAGAGGATTTTGAATATTGTTCTGTAATCTGTATTGTGTGTGTGTCTTCTTCTTGTTTTCTGAATCTCTTGTCTATTCCCTCAAAAAAACATTCTTCTTTTATTCTCTGTATAGAATATTATTCTCTGTCAAAGATAGCCGTTGGTCTGCATTAATTTCAGCCTTAATTGCATAATTTCTCTAAAGGAAAGTCCACTGATTTGTTCCTTGAAAAATCCCTTGAAACTTGCTCCAGAAGTAAATAAAAACGGCTGGCAGATCTTCTGAATTAAATGCAGAATAACTTCTATCTAATTTGAATTTGAACTCTGAAAGATAACTGAAATCGTCGAACTGAGCTCTGCTATCGTCGAGCTGAGCTCAGCGAACTGGAAACAGCAAGCAGCAAAGAAATCGTCGATCTGAGCTCAAAGATCGTCGAACTGAGCTCAGAGATAAAGATCCAGTACAGAGTCAAAATCGTCGAACTGAGCTCAGCGATCGTCGAATGAAGTTCGACGATATTGAGAAGTTGAGCTCAGCGATCGTCGACCAGAGCTCGACGATATAAGGAGGGTTGAGCTCAGCGATCGCCGAATGGAGCTCGACGATCTGTCAATAGTTGAGCTAGACGATCGTCGACCGGAGTTCGACGGAACGTCGTGCTGAGCTCGACGATTTGGACTTGGTCTCCAGAAAAACTTGGGTCTTCAGGGCAGCTTCCAAACCTAGACTCCTGATCCCTTAGACTCAATTCTACTTGACCTATAATCTATACATAAGGTCAAAACATAGATTCCTAGAGACATAGTGATCCTGACCCAAATTAGTAATAGGGTGTTCCAACACGTCCGATGATTTTATTTTAAATATAATTTTGGAAGAAAAATTAATTTTAGAAAATAAACAACCTATACCTAATTTTATAGCTTCGCAAGAACATCCTCCTTGCAGAGATTTTTCTGACGCGCTTATTTTTTATTTTTCTTTTACTAACGATTTTCAGGAAGAAGATGAGCCGTTGCAACCAAATGTTGTCCCCGACCCATTTGCCGCTCATGTAGAAGGATTCAAATCACCTCAGGTATGGATAGGTGATTTGTAACACCCCCTATCCGTCACATAGCATATAGCAGTAGTTCTGGTCGGGGCCCGACGCCATATACCACATATAGACCGGGTGGTTACTCAATGGAAACCATCCAACCAATGTACAACGTGAAAATAATGTGTTAGATCTAATATACTCTAGAGGGGGTGAATAGAGTATATGTAGGTCCTTATAAAACTGTTTCAGCTTCTACTGTAATTAAAATGTGCAAAATTAAACTAAAGTAAATAGTCACACAGTAGTCCTAAAAATACAAGCACAGCAAGAACAAACAGAAAAGGGGCAACCAAATGACACAAGAAATTTTATAGTGGTTTCCCAACCTGGGTACATCCACTCTTCTACCACCCTGGTAGGAATCCACTCAGGTTTTTGATCAGGTGCCTGACACCAATGAGCTTTTGATCAGGTGCTCAAAAACCAAATCCTCAAGTCTTTTGATCAGGTGACTTGTAACCAGGAATCACTTTTGAAGGGAGATGACAACCCTTTACAGAGGTGGGGATGAGAGAGTGATGGAAGTCTTCTTTTCTCAATCACAATGAGAAGACTATGTGGATTCAGTGATGTTGTCAAAGCTCCCCCTGAGATGTAGAAGAGTTCAGGAGAACTGGAGCTTTGTATAGGGTGATATGCCTTCAAGCTTTCAGACTTGATCAGAGAGATCTTTAGGAACTTCTTTGATAGATGGAAGATTTATTGTCCTGTGAAGTGTCCTGGAGAGTTTGAAGAATGAAGACTCTTGATATTAGAATGATTGTTCTTCTTCTTCAGTATCAGAAATATTGTGTCATACTGAGAGCAGATAGGTTGAGTTTTTCTTATCTGATTCAGTATTCTTCTCTTTGTATATGTTTTTCATTTTTCTTTCTTTCTGTCTGTGTATCTGTCTCAGAGAAAAGAGAAAAATATCTTTTTATATTTTCCTGGGGAAATTGGTCTTTTGAATTTTGAATTCCTTCTTCATTCAATGCTGACGGCCTAGAGAATAAGCAGCATTGAATAATTTCCCCAACTGTCCCGTGGAAAAATGGCAAGCAATAATCCTGGAGAATATCCTAATCAATGCTCCTCTAACGGTTATATTCAGAGAATGTTAGAGCATTGATTACTCGGGAATTATTGCAGTAATCATGGGGACAGGGTTGGAAATGACTTAGTCTGGAATCGTCAAACAGTTGACAGAAATCGCCGAACTGAGTCCGCAGTTCGTCGAGCTGAGATGTTGTGTTAGTCGACCAGATGACTTCTGTTCGTCGAGCTGAGTTCCATGATCGTCGAGCTGGAAACTGAACTACTGTCTCTTTTGAACTTGCCTATTCTGTGTCTGAAGTTCGTCGAGCTGGTAAAAATGTTCGCCGACTGGAGTTTAGCAACTATTCTGGAGTTGTCATATATTCTGTATGTCGACACAAAACTTATGTATAGTGTCGACATAACCTTTCCAAAGTGTCGACTGATGATCTGGGTGTAGACACAAGTTCTTCTAGTTTCAACTCAGTTGGTGTCGACATATACTCTGAGTGTCGACACAAGTCTTCTGGTTCTAAGTTGTTGAAGTAGATAATCCAGAATTCGTCGGGCAGAGAACTGAGTTCGTCGACCTGAGACTAGAGAACATAGCCTTGACAGAATGTTGTAGTAGTCCAAATATTCGTCGACCAAAGAATAAAGTTCGTCGAGCTGAGAACTAAGTTCGTCGACCAAAGTCTGATACTAAGGACTTAGAATATGTTGATGTTTTCTGAATTTGAAGTGTTGTTGTAGTGTCCAAGTTTTAGTCGACCTGAGTACCAAGTTCGTCGAGCTTAGCTCAGAAAATTTTCTCTGAGATCGTCGAGCTGAGCACGACTATCGTCGACCTGAGTTTGACGAACGTCAAACTCACTTTACAGAGTCTTGAATTCTTCTAAGTCTTGAGTCTCTGACAGTCTTGTTGATAGCTGGTCCATATGATGTTGACTCTAAGGACTTGCCTAGATTCTAGGACACAACTATGACCCTAGCTATACATTATGGGTCAATTGATCCTAAGTTAGTGAACCTAGCCCAAATCAAACTAGGGATCCAACAATCTCCCCCTATTTGGGTGATGTTACTAACTACAGACTCAGACTTAAATTGAAAATAAACAAAGCATAAAAAGCATATATCTGGCAGAGATAGATAATACATGCAACAGATATATATATATATATATACATGAGATTTGTTCAGAAAATATAAAGCAGTTATAAATAATGCAGAAAGATAAATAGAGTCCAAATCACTTTTTCTGCTTCTTTTCGTTTGGCATTGCTTCCTTGCTCTTGTCTCCTGGCTTTGTAAATATTATTTCTCTATTAGGATCTGAAGCTTGCACACTGGTCATGGTCATGTCAGCAGCCCCTAAAATCTTCAGAGATGTAGCCCTGGGGACAACTGCTTCAGGATGAAGAGACATATACTCTGATGGATTAAATACTTTCTTGCTGACCTGCAATCTGTTAAGTTCTTTCTCTCTATATGATGACATAATAGTGAATTTAGAGGGGTCTTGACCTTATTTCCTGGCTTTATTCATTTGATAGAGCCCAACTAATTCATTAAACCTTACCATTCTGAAGTTGGGGTCAAGCTCAAGATCAAGAGGAGGAGAAGGAGGTCTCTCTGAATTTGCTACCTGGTCTGACTTTAGAGAAGAGATTCTGAACTGAGTAGATTGGTCCTGGAAATTTGTAGACACTGTATGTTGTTGTTTCTAACTGGAGTATAAAGACCTGGGAGGTGGGACTTCACTAAACTTTCCTTTTGACTTTCCTGAAGTAATTGACCTTTGAGAGGATGAAGGCTTATCAGATGATCCAGCTGGAGGAGGATTTGAAGATCTGTCTTGCCTTTGATAGGTCTGGGTAATAGAAGGAGATCTTTGAGATGCTAATCCAGAGGCTGCTGCTGCTAGAGGAGGAGGAGGTGGATCTTTTTTGTATCTTTGAACTGGAGGTGGAGAGTATCTTCTGCTTTTCTTCCTCTCCTTCTGCTAATTCTTGTACAACCACATCCAAGCTGGCATCCCTTTATATGGTGTTATCTTTTGAAGAATGTAATAAGGAGTGTCATTGTTTGGATTAGGCTTAGGATCAGGAGGAGGGGCTTTTCTTTTCTTGGATACTTGCTTCCTCTTTGGTTCATCATCAGATTCATCATCATCATCCTCATCATCACTATCCTCATCATCAGATCTTTGAGGATTATCATATAAAGCATTCAGAGCCTTCAGTGCTTCAACACAGATGATAGGTTTATCAAGTTGAGAAGGAGCTTGAGCAGGAATATCAACAGGAACTGGAGTAGAAGCCATGGAAGAAGATGGAGTGTCATCAACTTTGACAGTGCTTTCAGCAGCTGCCTTTTCTTCTTGTTGAATATCAGCCAAGATCACATCATACAGATCTGGCAATGGAGAATCATCCATGACATAACTAGGAGCAGAAGAAATTTCTGAAGGAGCTGGAATAACTGTGGGCTCAAGAACAACAAAACTATCACTTAGTTGCTTTGCAACTTGTGGACTTACTGGAGATGTATATGGTACAATAGCCAAGGATGGCTTAGTAGTATATTCTGCTATAAGACTCTTCAAAATTGCAAATTCAAAATTCTTCAACAAATTCTCTAAATCAACTGTGGGATTAATGATGAAATCACCACCAGTAATTATTTGCTCAGAGACTGACTCTTCCAAGTCCATGTCAGTATCAATAAAATTAATAAAATCAAGATCATCTATATAAATATACTCTGTATAATCTGCTGCTACTATTGCTGCCTCTGCTGCTAGAGCCGCTACTGCTGGAGCTGCTACTGCTGGAACTACTGCAGCTTCATCATCAGACATCTACCCCTGCATGGTTTCAGTAAGACCTGAAGCCATGCCCCTGACTGAAGATGGGGCAGTAGTGAGGGCAGTGATCTGTGCAGATAGGGTAGTAATTGAAGTAGCAAGAGGTGTAATGGCCTCTGCTATTAGTGTTTTGATAAGGAGAGTGAGGACGGCAATGAGAGAAGTAATTGTGGATGTGTCCAATGGTGGAGTGGTAGATGGTGTTGTAAAAGGTGTAGAAGTGGGAACTGTAAGAGGGATAAGAATTGGAGCATCGGGTATGTGAACATCTGGAGGGGATGCATGTTGAGGGATGGTAGATGTTGATGGGAATGGATGGGTGGCATCTTCCATGGGGGTGTTTGGAGGAAAAGTGGAATTGGGAGGTGATGGAGGTATATTGAAAAATGGTATGGAGGATAAATGAGGAGGAAGTGGAGATGATGGAGGAGTTGGTGCTGGTGAAGCATGTTGATATTCTGGTGGAGTAGGAGGTTGAGTAGGGGATGATGGAGGTGTAGAAGAGGGATGGATTTGTGTTACTGGAAGGTGGGCTTGAAGAGATGCTGGTGTTGGATGAATCTCTTCAGTATGGTGGGGAGTGGCTTTAACAGCCCTGGTGCCTTCAGAAGCTGGGGTGGAATAGGTAGAAGCCTTGAATGGCTTAGGTATGGTCCTCTCCCATCTTCTAAATAAGGCACATGTAAGACTTTTGCTGTCATTAATGAATATGGTTTGGGAGAGAGGGATTCAGCAGCCTTCTCCTTGAGGAAGATCCCTAGGATCCTTCCAAAACACACTTCTTTCTTATTATTTTTCTTCTTTATCAGATCAAAAAGGATCTGAGCCCAATCGACTTGCTTCTTATTTATCACTGCACACATGACCAAGAACTGATGCCTTGTGATGTAGTCATAGGCAATATGCTTTCCAAGCAAGACCATACCAACAATGTCTGCCATAAACTTGTATGTTGCAGACAGATGTTTCTTCAATAATTTATTTGGGTTGTCACCAGCATAACCCATCAGATTTAGCATCATATCAAACTCTTCAGAATCAATTTCTAATTTCTCTTCTCCATTTGTCAAACCAAAAATTTCAGTTAAAACTGCGGGAGTTAAGGAAACAGTGTTACCCGCGATTGATTCTTTCATAGTATTGTCTTCAGAAGTGGATGAAGTATAGACCCATTCTATGATTTCTATTCCTGCCAACTTTATCCGTGTAGTCATCAGGTTCTTCAAATTTTGTCCTTACAGAAGTTCCAGAATATATAGAAAGATTGGATCTGAGGGCTGGAACGATTCGAAGTCGACATCAAAGCCGGTGTCAAACTTCATGGCGGCTAGAGCTCCTGCTAGAATCGCCATGGAATCACCTGTAAAAGAGAGAAACGGTGATCAAGTGCAAGAGAACAGAAAGCGCGGGATGGAGGTCGAAGAAAACCTAGATATAAGGTTTTCTAGAATACGAATCGACAAACTCCGTTCCACGAAAACAAAAACAATTCTTCGAACTGAGTTCGACGAGATGATTTAGAAGTAAATAATTTGTCGATCTCATCCTGAAGAATTGAAGACAATTCGTCGAGCGTCGTTCGATGAATATCTTCTGAAGCAAGTTCGTCGATCTTCGGTCGACGAGAATTGTTTCACTCACAGAAAGTTCATCGACCTCTGTTCGACGAAGATATCTCAAACTTTCCCCGGTTCGTCGAACTCCGTTCGACAAACTGTGGAAAATTCATCGAGTGTAGACAGAACTTAAACTAAACCTTCTCCATTTATCATTCCAAGCTGATTTATAAAGAACAAGCAGTCGTGCACGGGGGACCCCGTGCGGGCAACATTTGTCGTGGGAGCGACATTTGTCGTGAGAGCGACATTTGTCGTGGAAGCGATATTTGTCGTGGGAGCGATATTTGTCGTGGGCGTGACATTTGTCGTGTGGGAGACATTTGTCGTGGGGGAGACATTTATCGTGGGGGCGTCATTTGTCATAAGGGTGACATTTGTCGTGATGACGACACTTTTCTTGGGTGCGACATTTGTCGCGGGCACGACATTTGTCGAGGGCGCAACATTTGTCGTGGGCGTGACATTTTTCGTGGGGGCGACATTTGTCGTGGAAGCGACATTTTTTGTGGGGGAAACATTTGTCAGAGTGGTTGATTTTGTGGTTGGGGCAACATTGATCGTGGACGTTAACAATGACGCATGCGCGACCTCCAATTTGGACAACTTCCTTTTGAAGTGAGAAAATAAATAGAATTAGTAGATTTCAGCAAAATAATTTCACTAACGCAGCACGATGCGGTGTAGTCCTAAGATCGAGCAAGTTAAGTTCTATAAATAGAAAAGATAGACCTGAAAATATATACTGTCAAGCTATGAATAGTTTAAAGCAATAAATATATTTGTTTAAATGTAAATGATTAACAAATCATATAGAACTCCCTATTAAAACATAGAACTGATCACATCAACATAACTCCCTATTGATTAACAACTATAAATCCGAGAAGTTATGATATCTGATTAACATAAATAAACAGTTGTAAACACAAAAACTGATTTAACATCAACAGAAACCTGGAAATGGTGTCCTTAATTTTATGAAGTTTTTCAAAACAAAACAATTTTATTAATGCTAGGTTTTGAAAAATTAAGTACATGTTTATCTTCCAAGTAAGTGTGTCCTTCGGGATCATAGTTAAAATCTCTTAACCTAAAGTTAAAATGAAATCTGGTAACATGCAGTTAAAACGAATTGAATTTTAACAATCAGATTTAGAAACCTGTAATTTAAAATGAAATCAAAATCAAAATCAGTTCATATTGCATTATGAGTTATCAAAGAAATCTAAAGCAGTCAAAATCTAATTATTTGGCCAATGATCATCTAAAAATGAAAATATATAATCCATATTGCCAACCCCACAATGGTGACTATACATGATGTAGCTGTTTATTCACCATTTGCCTAAGGCTCCGTTTGGGGGACTTAATTAAGGTCCAGTTCATGCGGGCGCAACCGCTTCATGGGTGAAAATAAGTCCCCCAAACAGAGCCTTTCCAATCAACTTATAACCTTTTGAATATAGAATAACTTATTTTTAAGATTTTTTCCCCTTATAAACAAATAATACTTATTATTCTTCCAATCTTGAACATAGATGATCATTGATAATATCTTACCAGTTACTTTGGAATGACGCGGTAGAAATTATTTATTTTTCAGTGTAATGTTAAGTATTGGATACCACTGCTGCCACTTGATTAGGTTATTAAACTAAATCAAAACGTGGTCATGTATACTCATTTGTCCAAAAAAGAAACAAAAATGGAGCAGCAGTAGTAGTGAAGAATAGTTGGGAAATCTTACCATCAAATGGAGCAGCAGCAGTAGTGAAGTATAGATATATATGCTCTGAAATTTTCAGAAGACAGTTGTTGCTGAAATGATAATTCCTTCTCTGCATCATACATAATTGGGAGCATCCAATTAAACATTTCATGATTCCTTCATCTCGCCATCGTTGATCTGAGAATTTGATGCCTTCTTTGATAGTTTGATCTCCAGAGCAACATCGTCGGCGATGCAGGCTTCCATCTTTATCAAATCGGCATCATCCGGAACCTCTAATCGCCTCACAAATCCATGCTCCCACCATTGATTGTTCCTCCAGTTCTCCCCTCCCGCCTCCTTCTCCTCCCATTTCCCGCTGATCTCGATCACCCTTCCCTTGTCGCCGCACAGAGCAACCTCCACATTAACATTGCTTGCACCCGCTTAAAGGGGTCCAACCAAGCATGATAGTGTTAGGAAATCTTCATCAAACAAATGAAACTTATTAGGGTTCCGGATTGATTGATTGAGTGATTGATTATACCTGGTAATTCAGATCTGAAGAAATAAGCGTTATCTGATTGGGACCAATTAATGGCAGCGCACTTTGCAGCAGAGGAATGCCCGGGAAGAAGAAGAGCTTCCGGATTAAATTCCCAAAGAGGGAAGGCGTCGGCCGGGTCGAAGAAATTCTCGAACAGGAGCAGACTGAATAGAGATCCTTCGCCGAAGATCCTCCGCACAGTTTCTCCGCCTCGAGCGAGGAAGGCGGGAGGGGAGCAGCAGATGCGTGACGCAAAGAATGCGACTGCAGCGACGGCGGCGGCCATTTCGCAGAAGCCCGGCTATTTAAGCTGCTGGGAAGGGCCGTAGAGAAGCTTGCGATGATATTGTCGCGGTAGGAGCTGTCGTTGTTGCGTAGAAGAAGAAGATGGAGAAGAGGCGTATCGGGATTTTGAGGCGGATGAACAGTGCCAGATTCTTTTAATTAAGCCCTAATCCGGCAAAAAGACCAAAATAGCGCTTATTTAACCCAACAAAACCGATTCTATGAGGGCATTTTGGTCCACCAAATGTTACACCATGAGGGATTAGGTCTTCCCTTATAGTATAAAGATACATGATTTTTCTCATCCAGTGGTTTGGTGAATATATCAGCTCTTTATAAATCAGTGTAGATATAGACAAGATTTATTTTATTTTTGTCTACACACTCTCTAATGAAATGATGTCTAATGTCTATATGCTTTGTCCTACTGTGATGGACTGGATTTTGTGATATGGTTATAACACTTATGTTATCATAAAGTAGAGTTAAATTATTTAAGTTGAGACCATAGTCTAGTGGTTGGTTTTGTATCCACAGCATTTGTGAGCAATAGCTACCAGCTGCAATGTATTCTGCCTCAGCAGTGGAGGTTGACACAGATGATTGCTTTTTACAAAACCAGGACACTAATCTCATACCAAGGAACTGGCAAGTTCCTGAGGTACTTTTTTTGTTCACCCTGCATCCAGCAAAATCAGCATCTGAGTATCCAGTTAACTCAAATTCTGATTCTGTGGGATACCATAGGCCTAGACCAGGACAACCTTTTATATATCTCAAAATTCTTTTTATGAAAATAAGGTGAGATTCTTTAGGGTTCACCTGGAACCTAGAACAAAGGCATGTGACAAACAAGATATCAGGTCTGCTAGCTGTGAGATATAGTAGGGACCCAATGATGCCCCTATATAGTTTCTGATCTACAGGTTTCCCTGATGCATCAGAGTCCATCACAGCATTTGTAGCCATAGCTGTTTTCTTTGCTGAGGCATCAGCCATCCCAAACTTCTTTATTAGCTCTTTAGCATATTTAGCTTGGGAGATGAAGATGCCATCAGGGAGCTATTTCACTTGGAGACCAAGGAAATAAGAAAGCTCACCCATGCTACTCATTTCAAATTTGGAATGCATGAGGTCATAAAATCTCTTGTACAATTTTGAATTAGTAGACCCAAAGATGATGTCATCCACATATATTTGTACTAACAAGATTTGGTCCTTATGATGTCTAGTGAAAAGTGTTTTATCTACTATGCCTCTAATGAATTTATGCTCTAATAAAAAGCTTGATAGTGTCTCATACCAAGCTCTTGGAGCTTGCTTTAGACCATAGAGGGCTTTATGCAACTCGAATACATGCAAAGGATAAGTTGGAGAGATAAAACCTGGAGGTTGTTCAACATAAACCTCTTCTTTTAATACTCTATTTAAGAATGCACTCTTCACATCCATTTGATAGACCTTGAATTTCTTGTAGGCTACATAGGCTAGGAATATTCTTATGGCTTCTAACCTTGAAACAGGAGCAAAAGTTTGATCATAATCTATTCCTTCCTCTTGCCTGTAGCCTTGAGCATCAGGCCTAGCCTTGTTTCTCACAATAACTCCTTGGGCATCAAGCTTATTTCTGTATACCCATTTGGTTCCAATAACTGGGTAGTTTTGTGGTCTTGGAACCAAATCCCAAACTCTACATCTCTCAAACTGATTTAATTCCTCCTGTATTGCAATGATCCAGTGGGGATCTTGCTTTGCATCATGAATGGATTGTTGGGTACATTGGTCAAATGTACCTGATTTGAAGAAGCCTCACCCAACTCAATGATATACATCATAATGTATTTGATGTATGTTTGAGTTATTTGTGCAGGTTAAGAAATCACTGGACTGAAGCAAAAAGTTTCTAAGTCCATGTGTCGACACCTAGAGGGAAAGTGTCGACACTTGAGAAAGCTTGTGTCGACACCCAGACAAGCAGTGTCGACACTTGGAGTCATTGTGTCGACACCTGGGATGCAGAGTCGACACCAGTCAGAAAGTGTCGACACTTGGAACTGGGTCGACACTCAGTAAAGAAAAGTGCAGACAGAAAGTGTCGACACAAGGAGCAGTGTCGATACCCAGTGAAGCTGTGTCTACACCAGAAAGTGTAGACACAAGGAGCTGTGTCGACACTCAGCAAAAGTCTACAGAGTCTAAGTACAAGTGTCGACACTCAACACAATGTGTCGACACTATGCAGAAGAGTCAGCATTTGAAGAATGTGTCGACACTCAGCACAAGTGTCGACACACTACCAGAAGAATCAAAACTTGAAGTAAGTGTCGACACCCAGCACAATGTGTCGACACTTAGCTAAAGAGTCAACATTTGAAGTAAGTGTCGACACCCAGCACAATGTGTCGACACTCAGCTAAAGACTCAACACTTGAAGAAAGTGTCGACACAAGGAGCTGTGTCGACACTTAGCAAAGAACAGAAAGAACAGCAGATTATTCTAAGTACAAGTGTCGACACTAAAGGAATGTGTCGACACTCAGCTGAAGTCTCAACACAAGAAGATGTGTCGACACAAGGAGCTATGTCGACACTCAACAAGAATCAACATAAAAGACTATGTGTCGACACCTAGAAGCAGTGTCGACACTTGACAGATTCAACACAAGAAGTTGTGTCGACACAAAGGAGATGTGTCGACACTTAGAAGAATACAGTTGAAGATAGAAGATCAAGTACTTGTGTCGACACTCAATTTCAGTGTTGACACATGCAGAAGAATCTGTGTCGAGACATACAAGGAAATGTGTCGACATCTTGTAGACTTGTGTTGACACTTACACAACATGTGTCGACACTTGGACTATAAGTGTCGACACTTAAGAACAGAAAGTCTCGACACTATCTGACAGTTAGAGAATTTCAAGAATTGACTGGATGACGTGACAGCTGCCGTTTCAGCCGGTCTACAGCACTTGTCAGAGATGTCAGAAGTCAGTTATGAACCGGACCAGCCGGTTACCATGAAGAAGGCCTATAAATAGGCACAGACTGTTTACAGAAACTAATGTTGTTAATATTGTTAAGAGTTAACAGAAGAAGATTAAGTTCTGATTGAGTTCAGATTAATCTAAGAAATTTGTTCAAGTGGTTGCTGATCAAGTTATCCAAGTGATACAAATCAAGAAGATCTTGCTGTCCAACGGCAGATCTAAGAAGTTGGAGAGAGAGAGCTCCAATCAAGAATTCAGTCTTTGGAACTAGGCTGAGAAGAAGAATTCAGAAGCATCTGGATCTTAAGAAGCAGAGGTCAAGGAACAACTGCAGAGGATTCAGACTTATTCAGTTCTACTCAAGAAGCTTTGAAGAAAGCTAAGTCAGTTTGGATCTATCTGAGTTCTTCCAAGAACTCAGCAAGAAACTCTCAACTCCTCTCTTATTTTCTGAGTTGTTGAGTTATTTGTTGTAATACTATTTTAACTTGTAGGATCCATTGGATCTGAGTGATTGTAAGCCTATATTTATAAAGGCTGAGGGTAGGGCTTGTTAGCCTGAGTGTAAGAGATATAGATCTCTGAGTGTAGGCCTTGATTGGCTGAGTGTAGGCCTGGGTGGCTGAGTGTAGGCCTTTGTGGCTGAGTGTAGGCTTTGGAGAAAGCTGAGGTGTAAGGCTTTGGGCCTGAGGTGTAGGAACCTATTTGGGTTCTGAGACAGTGGAGAAGTTTGGCCGAATCTAGTACACTGCTAGATAGGCGAAGGGGGAAAGTGGATGTACCCAAAGATTGGGGAACCACTATAAATCACTGTGTGCTGTGCTGTGAATGTGCTGTGTATGTTTGATTATTGCTGATTGCTATAATAGACTACTTAGAAATCTGTGATATAACTGTTTGGCTGCCAACAAAGTTAGAAAAGGATTAGGTCACCTATTCACCCCCCCCCCTCTAGGTGTTTAGGTACCATATCTTTCAAGTGGTATCAGAGGGAGGTTCCTCAAAATAAGGACTAACAGTCTAAGGAGATCCTGTTTGGCAGAAACAGTCTAAGTCAGAAAACAGCTTCAAGAAAATCAAGAACCATGGGTTCTTTTGAAAATCATAAAGAATTGGATTCCATGAAATTACCTATTTGCAGAAAGGAAATTTTTGGGATCTGGAATGAAAGGGTAAGGCTATTTATGGAGGCCTCAGACCCAAGAATCTACATTACAGTTAAGGAAGGGCCTTATGTGCCAATGAAGATTTCAGTATTGGATGCAAATCAGAGGACTCCAAAGGATTTCTCTGAGATGACCAAGGATGAAATTGTCCTAGCCACTATGGACAAGAGGGCACAAAACATAATAGTGAGTGTCATTGATGATGCAACTTTTCATAACTTAATTCACTGTAAAACAGCAAAAGAAATGTGGGATACCCTCATTGTCTATATGGAAGGTTCTGAAGAAGTTAGGCAAGATAGGAAGTCCTTGCTTAATCAAGAGTATGAGAGCTTTAGGCAAGGCAAGGGAGATAGCATCACTGAATGCTACAAGAAGTTCTATAGAATAGTTAATGAACTCATGTCTTATGGAAGAGAGTTCAGCAACTATGAACTAAATGACAAATTCCTAAGGTCCCTAACCAAAGATTGGGACACCAAGATCTGTGCCATAAGAGAAATGGCAAAGTTGGGAGAAATTCCTCCTCCTACACTATTTGGCAAGTTGTTGTCATATGAGATGCAGCTGACAGTGAGGAAAGAGGAGGAGAAATCAACAAGGACTGAGCACAAGGAAAGGACTGTTGCCTTCAAGACAGAAGTTCCCAGAAAATGCAGAACTAAGTCATCAACTCCACCTCCAGAGGTAGTTGAATCTGAGTCAGAAGGGTCTGTCAGTACAAAGTCTACAAGCAGTGAAAGTGATGAAGACTTTGCTGCCTTCACTAGACACTTTCAGAAATTCCTGAAAAAGAAACAGTGGAGGTCCAGACCATCTACTTACAAGGGAAAAGAAGTCTTGTATAAGGAGAAAAAGCCTTCTAAGAAGGACAGGAAGAAGACAAAGACAAGCAAGGCAACTGGATCAAAGATTGTGTACTACTGCTGCAATAGACAGGGTCATGTCATTGCTGATTGTCCTGAGAAAAGAAAAGAATCCAGTGACAGGAAAAAGACTCACTTCAAAGGGAAGAAAGAGAAGTCTTTTGTTGCCAAGAATGAGAAGACTCTTTCAGATATTTCTTCTTCAGACACTGATACTGATGCTGAAGCCTACATAGGGCTATTTGCTGAAGAAGAAGAAGAAGAATTTATGCAGATCTTGGAGTCAATTCATGAACAAGAAGACTGCCAGTGCCAAGGACTGATGGCATTGACTGAGAGTACCAAAATCCTGGAGCAGCCAGGACCTAGTCAGGTACAAAGTCCAACTCTAAGTTCAGTTTCTTGTTCTAGTTCAGAATCAGATTCATCTTCATCAAATGATGGAAGTGTTTCTGAGTCTGAAGAAGATATTCATCAGCTCATAGATGAATATAAGGTGCTGTTACAGGCTTATAAGAAAAGCAAGTCCCTTGCCAAAAGTCAGGCAAAGGAAATTGCTGATCTAAAAGCTGCTGCAACAGACTTTGAGAAACAGTATGATGAAAAACTGAATGAAGTAGCCAGGCTGAAATACATTACAGTGATTCAGATGGGTACTATTACATTTAAGAATGATCAAATTAAGAGACTGGAGACAAATCTTCAGAAAGAGAGAGAACTGGTTGCAAAGTTTTCAAAGCCTAAATCAGTTCTACCTTTGATTGATGATTTTATTCATCACAAAGGCAAGGCTGGACTGGGTTTTGTTAAACCTGCTAGGACTGTTCAGGATCAGTCCAAGTCCAAGGGCAAGGCCCCAACATTCAATAAGTCAGCTGCAGTTAAGACAGCAAAGTCTGTACCTAAGCAAAGGTACCATAAGTTTGAATGTTGGTGTTGTGGCAAGGTTGGCCACTTTGCCTTGGATTGTTGGCACAATGCAAGTGCCAAAGGGAGTAGCAAGCTACCTGGTGGAAAGCCAGTAGGTAGTCTTGTTAAGTTGCAAACTAACAGTCACCAAGGACCCAAGAAACCATTGGGTTCTAAGGTTCATTAATTTGTTTTGCAGGTAAGTCCAAGTGGCCATACCCCAACATGGTACTTGGATAGTGGATGTTCCAGACATATGACTGGAACAAGGGGACTACTGAAGGACTACATTCCAATCAAAAATGGTCCTAAAGTGACCTTTGGTGGTTCTGAAAAAGGAATCATCAAAGGGTTTGGTAACATTTCTTCAAACCTTGTTACCATTACTCAAGTGGCTTATGTTAAAGGGTTGAAACACAACCTTATAAGTATAAGTCAGTTAAGTGATGTAGGGTATGACATCTCATTTGTTAAAAATGGTTGTCATATCAAGAGGTCAAGTGATCAAGAGATCATTTTGACAGGATATAGAAAGAGGAATGTCTACTGTCTAGACATTATGATTGAGAACAATGGTTCTCCTGTTTGTCTTGTAGCTGATGAGACAGTCTCTCATTGTGTCAAGTGGCACAAGAGGCTAGCTCATCTTAACTACAAGACTATTAGCAAACTCTTTAGCAAAGAGTTAGTGAGGAATGGTCCTCAAGTTAAGTGTGTTAAAGATGGCATTTGCTCAGCTTGTCAAAAGGGCAAGCAGACCAAATCCACCTTTAAAAGCATTGAGAACAAAGATGCTGTGAGGTGCTTATACCTCTTGCATATGGATCTCTTTGGTCCAATGCCAGTTCACAGCTTAGGTAGGAAGGTCTATACCTTTGTAGTTGTTGATGACTACTCAAGGTTTTCCTGGGTGTTCTTCTTAAGGCAGAAATCTGAAACACCTAGTGTCTTCTACAGCTTTGTCAAGCAAATTCAGAATGAACTAAATAGTACTGTGGTCAAAATTAGAAGTGACCATGGTACTGAGTTTCAATCTGAAAGCATGACAAAACTATGTGAAGACTTTGGGATATTTCAAGAATTCTCTTCACCTAGAACACCTCAGCAAAATGGCATTGCTGAGAGGAAGAATAGAACCTTGATAGAGGCTGGTAGAACCCTACTTAGTGATACATCACTGCCTGAGTATTTCTGGGCTGAAGCAGTTAACACTGCATGCCATGTTATAAATAGGGCTACCATCACTAAAAGGCTAAACAAGACCCCCTATGAAGTTGTGAAAGGCAGGAAACCAAATCTATCCTATTTCAGGATCTTTGGTTGCAAATGCTTCATACTTAACAATGGGAAGTCTTACATAACTAAGTTTGCTTCCAAGTCCCAAGAGGGAATTTTTGTTGGGTACAGCAACAATAGTAAGGCTTATAGAGTATACAACTTGACTACACAAGTTGTAGAGGAGACTGTGCATGTAGTTTTTGATGAGACAAAACTTATTAACAATGAATTGTCTAGCAATGTATGCAGCCCCACAGGTTTGACAAAGAGATTGGACAAGCTTACTATAGAAGAGATGCCTGCTGCAAGACAGCAAGTAGAAGGAAATAGCAGTTGTCCAGGGGGAGAACTACATGTACCAATAGCTGAAGAAATACAAGAAGTTCAGCATGATGCAGATGCTGAAGAAGTTCAACCTGAAGTTAGGATGCCACCAGCCAACAGGCATCTAAGAGATCATCCAGTAGAGCTGATTATTGGAGATCCAAGACAAGGAGTTCAGACAAGGAGCAGAAATCAGAATGCTGAAGTATATTCTAGTTTTCTGTCTCAAGTAGAACCTAAGAAATTTGAAGAAGCTATACAAGATCCACAGTGGACTGAAGCTATGCAAGAAGAACTTAATCAGTTCAAAAGGTGCAAGGTTTGGGAACTGGTTCCTAAACCTAAAGACCACAATGTTATAGGAACTAAGTGGATCTACAGGAATAAGTTAGATGAACAAGGGGTCATCATTAAGAATAAAGCTAGACTGGTTGCTAAAGGATATAGGCAAGAAGAAGGTATTGACTTTGATCAAACCTTTGCTCCAGTAGCCAGACTGGAAGCCATAAGGATGTTCTTGGCCTATGCAACCTATCAAGGATTCAAGGTATACCAAATGGATGTCAAGTCAGCATTCCTAAATGGTAATTTGAAAGAAGAAGTCTATGTGGAGCAGCCATCAGGTTTTGTTGATCCAACTTTACCTCATCATGTCTATAGACTTAGGAAAGCTTTATATGGGTTAAAGCAAGCTCCTAGAGCTTGGTATGAAACCCTATCTAGTTTCCTCATTGAGAACAAGTTCTCAAGGGGGAAAATAGATAAGACTCTATTCCTTAGGGAATCTAGAGGCAAAGTAATATTTGTCCAAATATATGTAGATGATATTATATTTGGGTCTACTGAAAGTAGCCTTTGCAAAAAGTTTGCAAAGCTTATGCAAAGTTAGTTTGAGATGAGTAGTATGGGAGAGCTGAAGTTTTTCTTGGGTCTCCAAGTTAAACAGACTGAAAGTGGTTTATCCATATGTCAGTCCAAGTTCACCCTAGAACTCATAAGGAAATATGGTATGGATTCATCCAGCACCATGAAGACTCCTATGGGGTCAAGTATGTCTCTTAGCAAGGATGATGCAGGGAAACCTGTAGATGAAACCTTGTATAGAGGGATAGTTGGCTCCCTACTATACTTGACTGCTAGTAGACCAGACATCATGTATGCTACATGTGTTTGTGCAAGGTATCAAGCCTGCCCTAAAGAGTCTCACTTGACTGCAGTCAAAAGAATATTGAGATATCTAAAGGGCACTCCCTATCTAGGCCTCTGGTACCCTAGGAATGGAGATTTTGATCTAACAGGTTATACAGATGCAGACTTTGCAGGATGCAAAGAGGATAGAAAGAGCACAACTGGAACCTGTCAATTCCTAGGTGGAAGAATAATTTCATGGAGCAGCAAAAAGCAGACTAGTGTGGCTATCTCCACAGCTGAGTCAGAATATGTAGCTGCAGGAAGTTGCTGTGCTCAACTTCTATGGATTCAACATCAGCTAGTGGACTATGGATTTCAGGTAAGTAGAACTCCACTTTACTGTGATTCTACAAGTGCTATTTCAATAGCTAACAACCCTGTATCTCATAGTAGAACAAAACATATTGAGATTAAATATCACTTTCTTAGGGAGCATGTAGAAAGAAATGATATTGCACTTGAATATGTTAAAACTGATAATCAGATAGCTGACATGTTTACTAAGCCCTTAGAAGAAGCTAAGTTCAATAGATTCAAAATTGAACTAGGTATGATAAACTTAGACTAAGTTTACAGAATAGAAAATTGGCTAAGTAAAAAGGTGTCGACACATAGACAAGTCTATGTCGACACAGAATAAAAGTGTCGACACTTCAGGAAAAAGGTGTCGACACATCTAGGATGTTGGTGTCGACACTTCAGAATGTTAGTGTCGACACATGTCGAGTAGGTGTCGACACATCCAATGTAGTGTCGACACTTAAGTTTTACTCAGAATTTTCTAAGTAAAGTCTCGACTATTCGTCGAGTAGAGTGGTGTCGACACATAAACATGTGTCGACACATAATATCTGTTGACTAAACTTGTGTCGACACATGTGTTTCGAGACATTATAAGTCAGTGTCGACACTTATTGACAGTGTCGACACATTTTTAGTTATCCATCCCGCCTGTTCATCTTCAAAAATCAGAAAGGTATAAATTGGGCTTTGTCTTTGTTTGTCGACACGCTTTCAGAGTTTCGAGACCAAAACTGCTGTGTCAATATTTCTCTTTTCTACAGACAAATTCTCAAACCCTAATGGCTCCCAAGCTCGAGGAAAACGTCAACGAAGGCTACAAACTTGTGCGTGGCGCATTCGACGATGGCGATCAAGATATCAAGTCAGTGGTTACCCTAGTCAGCGATTCAGGACTAGAATACTTGGTTTCAGAACCAACCAAGATATGGAAGAAGGAAGTGCTTGAATTCCTTACTGGAGTAGCTGTGGATGACTCTGGATACAGAATCAAATCCAGAGTGCATGGAACCAAGGTCAAGGTATCACCCAAAAGTCTGAGAAAGGTACTTCAGCTACCTAAGACACAAGAAGAAGAAGAAGTTTCTACATCCAAGACCAGGGAAGCTTTGGTCTGGTGTGGTCTTGATTCTAAGATGAAGATAGGTTCTGTCTTTAACAGAAAAGGCATGAACAGTCAAGGAAAATTTCTGCCAGAGATAGTGGGCAAGGTCATTCTCAGTAAAACTGGAGGGCATGACAGGGTGTCAGCCTCCATGTTCAATGTCATGACCAGAATTATCTTCAACCTAAAAACAGATTGGTCAATGGTTATCTATGAGAAGGTAAAGGAAAGTCTGAAGAAGCCCAATCTGGGCAGAATACTTAGTCTCTACCTGGCTGGGATAATACCAGAGGTAATGAGCACTGCTGTAGGTAGCAAAATCAACCACATGCGAAAGATGGATATGAGGATCTTTTCTAGGTTGGAAAGGGTGCTGTCAAAGGATATACCTACCCCTGAGAAGCAAGTTACTAAGAAAGATTCTCCTCCCAGGAAGAAAAGGAAAACTGTTGTTGTGGCACAAGAGTCCTCAAGCAGTTCTGAGAGTGAAGAACAGGTGGTGTTCACACCTGATAATCAAGAGGAGGAGACAGTAGTCAAGACCCCTGCTGCTCAAGATGTGGCTGAGATTCAGGGGGAGCTGCCTCACGCTAGCCCCATCCATAGGGATCCAAGCCAGGGGGAGCCTTCAGTTGTAGAACAACCCTCTACACTGGAGAGTGAGCAAGCCACCATCCTCATCCAAGAGGTACTTGTTGACCTTAATACTTTCGATTTTTCTGTAGTAGATTCTGATTTGTCTGATGTCCATCAGCAAACTCAGCTGCCTAGCCAAGAACCAGATGTTGATCTTCAAGACACATCAGTTATACTAGAAGTGATTCCTGATAAAGTAGTTGATGAACCCAGTACTTCTCCTACACAGTCACCAGTTGAATTCACCATGGAAGATCTGTTTCTTAATCTAGATCAAGAAGACTTAAACATGGATAAGGTTGCTGCTGCTGAAGAGAAGGGTGCTGCTGCTGAGGGGGAGCACATGACAATTCTGGAAGAATCTGAAAGGCCAGAAACTGAGAAAGCACTTGATGTGCAAGCTGAAAAACCAGAGAGCCCTAAGAATAGAGTTGATATTACAAGCACCTCTGCCTCTGAAGATGAGGAGAGTGCTAGGGCTAAAAAGAAGAAACTCTTTGTATTCAAGAGAAGAAGTCAGAGCTACAAGAAAGCCCTACAATCCATTGCCCCACAGCCTATAGTTCAGCAAGCTCCAACTGCTGACTATAGTGCTTTACTGATTGCACTACAGATCAAAATGGATGAACAAAGGAAAGCCATAGAGGCTTATGTTGATGCAGGGCACAGATCATTACAGTTTGATCTTGCTCAAGATATAAAATCTATAAGGTTTGAGATGAATCTCAACAAGAAAGAAATGACTGACTGCTTCCACAAGGGTGGGAATGCAGTAGTCTATTTGGCTACTCACCAGGAGAAGATCAAGACTCAGGTCGATGATATAGCATTAAAACAAGGATATGTGCTGGAGAATCAATTAAGAATGAATGATAATTTGACTGCCTCCCACAATGCTATAGTCACTGAATTAAAGAATAAGTCTGCTGAACCTTCTACATCTGCTGCTGCTGCCAAGGCTGATTTTGATAAAGTCTTTCAAGCTGAGATTTCTGCTGTCAAGACTGCCATTCAAGATTCCCAGAAGGCCATCTCTGAACAGCTCACTAAGCTCAAACCTTACTTTAAGGATGGCATCAGGTACTTGGACAGTCAGATTAGATTTCAAAAGGATGATGTAAGAGACCATGTGGCCCAAGAAGTCATAAAGGGGGAGAGAGTATTAGTCAAGGCTAGCTCTGAACATGCAAAATGGATATCTAACTCCATCAGAGCTACTCTAGGCTATCCTCCACTCTGTGATGATGATAATGTTGCTGAATTAGGGATTCAAAGTGCATATCTTGGAGGTGAGCAACTAGAGGTAGCTCAAGTGATTTATCCACCTCCAGATTTTGAAATGATTCATGCAGATGTCAGCACAATGTATAGCCCAACTGCAGGAAAGTCAAATGTTGTTCTAGAAAAGGTTGTTCAACCTATTACTGCAGCTATGCAAGAGGCATTAGAAAAAGAAGAAGAGACAAGGCTGTCAAAGAAGAGGTTTAGGGAACTAGCAGAACAAAAGCCAGATTTTGAACAGTGGAGCCCTACCTATAGGAATATAATTCTAACTGCCTGGAAAGCTACCAAAGACAACATGAATGACAGGAATAAGTGGTTCTCAGAAGCAGAATGGAGGAAGCATGAGATCAGGCAAGAAGCCATTGTCCAGTACAGAAGAAAGGCTAAGTTAGGAAAGCTACCTCCTACTGCAGTGGAGCCTAGCAAGTACTTTCCTAAGCCCTATCATTATTTTGAGAGACAGAAAATCAAGGCTGAAGAACTCAAGAAGAAAGATCTCAAAGGCAAGAAGCCTGCTGATACTGAGCCTGCTGCTGCTGCTGTCAAAGCTCAAGTCCAACCTGGCAAAGGAATTGTTATTAAAGAACCTGACCAGAACTAAACTAAGAATAGACTTGAAGAATGTTGTAATCTTTTACATATAAACATTTTTTGTAAATCATTGAAGATGTATTAGAAAAATGTTAGAACAATATATGATAAATATATTTCATGATTGTTCAGAAGAATGTGTCTATTTCTTGTTTGTTCTGCAATGATGAATGTGTATACATGTGTGCATTATTACATGTTTAAGTTTACCCTGTTGACATAATCCTGTTTTTCATCATTTTATAATTTTTTTTTAATTATGAGTGGTGTATATCATTGACTAAGGGTTATGACTTCTCCAAATAGGGGGAGATTGTTGGGTACATTGGTCAAATGTACCTGATTTGAAGAAGCCTCGCCCAACTCAATGATATACATCATAATGTATTTGATGTATGTTTGAGTTATTTGTGCAGGTTAAGAAATCACTGGACTGAAGCAAAAAGTTTCTAAGTCCATGTGTCGACACCCAGAGGGAAAGTGTCGACACTTGAGAAAGCTTGTGTCGACACCCAGACAAGCAGTGTCGATACTTGGAGTCATTGTGTCGACACCTAGGATGCAGAGTCGACACCAGTCAGAAAGTGTCGACACTTGGAACTGGGTCGACACTCAGTAAAGAAAAGTGCAGACAGAAAGTGTCGACACAAGGAGCAGTGTCGATACCCAGTGAAGCTGTGTCTACACCAGAAAGTGTAGACACAAGGAGCTGTGTCGACACTCAGCAAAAGTCTACAGAGTCTAAGTACAAGTGTCGACACTCAACACAATGTGTCGACACTATGCAGAAGAGTCAGCATTTGAAGAATGTGTCGACACTCAGCACAAGTGTCGACACACTACCAGAAGAATCAAAACTTGAAGTAAGTGTCGACACCCAGCACAATGTGTCGACACTTAGCTAAAGAGTCAACATTTGAAGTAAGTGTCGACACCTAGCACAATGTGTCGACACTCAGCTAAAGACTCAACACTTGAAGAAAGTGTCGACACAAGGAGCTGTGTCGACACTTAGCAAAGAACAGAAAGAACAGCAGATTATTCTAAGTACAAGTGTCGACACTAAAGGAATGTGTCGACACTCAGCTGAAGTCTCAACACAAGAAGATGTGTCGACACAAGGAGCTGTGTCGACACTCAGCAAGAATAAACATAAAAGACTATGTGTCGACACCTAGAAGCAGTGTCGACACTTGATAGATTCAACACAAGAAGTTGTGTCGACACAAAGGAGATGTGTCGACACTTAGAAGAATACAGTTGAAGATAGAAGATCAAGTACTTGTGTCGACACTCAATTTCAGTGTCGACACATGCAGAAGAATCTGTGTCGAGACATACAAGGAAATGTGTCGACATCTTGTAGACTTGTGTCGACACTTACACAACATGTGTCGACACTTGGACTATAAGTGTCGACACTTAAGAACAGAAAGTCTCGACACTATCTGACAGTTAGAGAATTTCAAGAATTGACTGGATGACGTGACAGCTGCTGTTTCAGCCGGTCTACAGCACTTGTCAGAGATGTCAGAAGTCAGTTATGAACCGGACCAGCCGGTTACCATGAAGAAGGCCTATAAATAGGCACAGACTGTTTACAGAAACTAATGTTGTTAATATTGTTAAGAGTTAACAGAAGAAGATTAAGTTCTGATTGAGTTCAGATTAATCTAAGAAAATTGTTCAAGTGGTTGCTGATCAAGTTATCCAAGTGATACAAATCAAGAAGATCTTGCTGTCCAACGGCAGATCTAAGAAGTTGGAGAGAGAGAGCTCCAATCAAGAATTCAGTCTTTGGAACTAGGCTGAGAAGAAGAATTCAGAAGCATCTGGATCTTAAGAAGCAGAGGTCAAGGAACAACTGTAGAGGATTCAGACTTATTCAGTTCTACTCAAGAAGCTTTGAAGAAACCTAAGTCAGTTTGGATCTATCTGAGTTCTTCCAAGAACTCAGCAAGAAACTCTCAACTCCTCTCTTATTTTCTGAGTTGTTGAGTTATTTGTTGTAATACTATTTTAACTTGTAGGATCCATTGGATCTGAGTGATTGTAAGGCTTTTTTTTAAAAGGCTGAGGGTAGGGCTTGTTAGCCTGAGTGTAGGAGATATAGATCTCTGAGTGTAGGCCTTGATTGGCTGAGTGTAGGCCTGGGTGGCTGAGTGTAGGCCTTTGTGGCTGAGTGTAGGCTTTGGAGAAAGCTGAGGTGTAAGTCTTTGGGCCTGAGGTGTAGGAACCTATTTGGGTTCTGAGACAGTGGAGAAGTTTGGCCGAATCTAGTACACTGCTAGATAGGCGAAGGGGGAAAGTGGATGTACCCAAAGATTGGGGAGCCACTATAAATCACTGTGTGCTGTGCTGTGAATGTGCTGTGTATGTTTGATTATTGCTGATTGCTGTAATAGACTACTTAGAAATCTGTGATATAACTGTTTGGCTGCCAACAAAGTTAGAAAAGGATTAGGTCACCTATTCACCCCCCCCCTAGGTGTTTAGGTACCATATCTTTCATGGATTGAGGTTCAATCTGAGAGAGAAAATAGGCATGCATCACATCTTGATTGAGTTGATGCCTTGTCTGTACACCTGCTGATATGTCTCCAATCACTTGAGATCTGGGGTGATCGCTAAGTGTGACAAGATCGTTGGGTGGAGTTGGTTGTGCAAGAGCATTTGAAACCAATTCCTCTTGTGTAATTATGTTGGCTATTGGAGGAGAGTCAATCCCTTCAATGCTTTCTTCTTCACTATCTTCATTAACTTATGGAGAGGGATGAGTTGGAACCTCTTGGGTAAGGTTTAGGTCATCCAACTTCTCACACAAGTGAGGTACCTGCAAAGAGTTACTGGTAGAAACTTCTTTCTCCTTGCAATACATGTTAGTCTCATCAAAGCTTACATGAATTGATTCCTCAATTTTCAGTGATGATTTATTAAAGACCCTATATGCTTTGCTTACTTGGGAATATCCTAGAAAAATTCCCACTTCAGCCTTAGCCTCAAACTTTCTAATGTATTTCTTGTTGTTATTATGTATATAACAGGTACAACTAAATACTTTAAAATAGTTTATTTTAGGTTTCTTCCCTTTTAGTAATTCATAGGGAGTCATGTTCTTTAGTTTGTGAATTAAGCTTCTGTTCAGGACATAGTTTGCAGTGTGTACAGCCTCTGCCCAAAAGGTTAGTGGCATGTATGCATCAGCAAGCAATGTACCTGTAGCTTCAATGAGTGTCCTATTTTTCCTTTCTGCTACCCCATTTTGTTGGGGAGTTCAAGGAGCTGAGAAGCAGTGCCTGATACCTTCCTTCTTACAGAACTCATGCATAAGAAGAGACTCAAACTCTGTGTCATGATCACTTCTAATCAATGCAACATGAGTAGAGAACTCAATCTGCATGGTCATGAGAAAATCTGTAAGAACCTTGAAGGTATCTAACTTAGATCTCAGAAAGAATATCCAAGTGAACTTGGAGAAGTCATCCACAATAACCAAAGTGTAGGATTTCCCTCCCAGGCTTTGTACAGCAATGGATCTAAATAGATCCATGTGTAATAAGTACAAAATCCTAGGTGAATCAGTTTTATTAATGGATTTGAAACTAGATTTAGTTTGCTTGCCTAATTGACAAGCCCTGCAAAGGCCTTCCTTTTTGTAGGGACCAGGAGGTAGACCTCTAACAAGGTTGTCTTTAGATAGCCTAGCAATATTTTTCAAATTTACATGACCTAGTCTTTTATGCCATAAATCATTCTGGTTACTAGTTAAATTAAGTAAACAGATATCAGAAGTGGCAGATAGAAAATCAACTAAGTATATTTTGTCTTTTCTATTTCCAATTAAAACAGGTTTGTTTCCTTTAGATGAAATAATACAAGAGCTAGAGTTAAAAGTTACCTGATAACCTTCATCACAAAGTTGACTTATTGAGATGATGTTATGTTTTAGTCCTCTTACATATGTTACTTTCTTGAATGTAACTGCTCCAATCTTCACTGCTCCATATCCTTCAGACTGGCCACTTTTTGAATCACCAAAGATCACCTTTGGTCCTAGCTTGGACTTGTAATTTGTGAGATTGTCCTTGCTACCTGTCATGTGTTTCTAGCATCCACTGTCCAGGTACCATGGCTGATTCACTCCTTTATAGCTCTTCTACTGCAATGAAAACAGTTAAATATTCCTGACCCAGGTTACCTTGGGTCCTTTGTTTTGTTGATATGAAAAATTGGAAATAACTGAAAATTCTGCTTGGGACTTATATCCTAGAGGGTGACATCTTCTAGGTGGTACAACCCATTCAGCTAAAGGATTAAAAGCCTTTCTATAATTATTTAAGTTGCAGTTATAGTTAAAATTTTGGTTAAATCTTTCTGGGTTCGACGAATTTCTATAAGTTCGTCGACTAGAGTTCGACGAGTTGGGCTGAGATCGTCGATCTCTGCCCAGAGAATGAACATATTCATTTTCTGTGCCCCACGTTCGTCGACCTCTGCTCGACGAACCATACAAAGTTTGTTGATCGCAGTTAGACGAATGATTATTATTATTATTGAAGTTTGCGTTTAGAGATCGTCGTTCTGAGTTCAACGATTTGTTCCTATATCGTCGATCTGAGTTCGACGATAATTGCTGAACATTGTTATTTTTATCATTCTTCTGGTTTTTACTTTTGTCCTTAGCTTCATTTTGTTCTAGAATTTTATTAACCTTATTTACTTGTTCAGTGTTTTCTTTCCTTTATTAGAGATAAAATTTACAGGTTTTGACAGATAATTCCTTTGGATTAGGATTGGTTCACTGGATGTGGCTCCTAATCCTAATCTGCAGTTGTTTGTTCTAGCATTTATTGTGTTGGTTATATCTAGCAATTTCAAGCTTCTGCCATTTAATGATTCTTCTAATATCTTAGCTTTGTAAGTTCTGATTTCAGAAAAATAATTTGTTCATTTGCAGATTTCAGTTCACTAGATAAATTTGCATTTTCAGAAGTGAGTTTATCTAGATCGTTCAATTTATCTCTGAGAAGTTTGATTTCCTTCTCAGAGCTTATCTAATCTAAGCATAAGTTTTTAAATTCAAATTTAAATTCATCAGATTCAAAATCATAAGATGATATTACCTGATCTTCAGCTGACAGGTTTTCTTCATTATCAGATTCATCTGTATCTGATCTGCTACTGCTTGCATCAATTGCCATAAGGCAAACCTCCTTTGCCTTGGCCTCCTCTTCTTCTTCACTTGAGCTGGAAGATGTGGATTCATCTTTTGTGTCGCTCCATGTTTCAGCCACAAATCCTTTGTCCTTCTTTTTGTGCTTGTTGGAAGAGGGCTCGCTATAATGCTTGCTTCTTGATTAATTCTCTTTTCTTCTTTCGTTCTTTTGATTTTCAGGACATTCAGACATGAAATATCCTGGTTTCCTGCACCCATAACACACTATCTCTTTAGTGGGGGTTTTGTCATACCTTGGCTGGCTGTTATTTCTGGATGACTTCCTTCTGAAGTCTTTCCTTGCCAGTTTAAAGAATCTCTTGGCAAAGAGACTCATTAGCTCTTCATTGACTATTGGGGCTTCAGTTTCTTCAGCAGCCTTAAATGTAATGGATTGTTCTTTCCTTGCTGGAGGAGGAGTCCTGTGTTCCATTGCTTCTCTGGACTTGATTAACTGCTCATAAGATTTGAGCTTTCCCAGGAGAGATTCAGTTGAAATATCATTCAAACTTATGGTCTCTTTGATTGGCCAGATCCTGGTGTCACGTGAGCTTGGGAATCACATTAGGATCTTGTCATTCACTTCAGTCAAGGTGATTTCTTTGTTTAAGGTCCTTAGCTCACTGATGATGGAGCTAAGCCTGTTGTACATCACTTCATCTGTTTCTGCCTCATCCTTCTTGAAGTTTTCATATTGTGTGATGAGGTTAGATCTCCTATCTTTCCTCTAATCTACTGAGCCAGCAACCATTTGATTGAGTGAGTCCCAGATTGCTTTTGCAGAGGTGCACTCAGCCACCTTCTGAAAGATGTCATCTGACATAGTCTGAGACAATATGTTCATGGCTTTGGCATCAGCAATCTTGGCTTTCTTCTGGGCTTCAGTCCACTCAGGTGGTGGGACTGCATTGTTGCTGGAAGATGTTGTAGATGTAGATGTCTGTGGGGGACCTATTAAAATAGAGTTGTAGATGTCTTCATCAATAGAGTTCATTTACAACTTGATTCTTGCCTTCCAGATGACAAACCTATTAAGGTTGCAAACTGGAGGACTGGTGCTTGCATAATCCTTATTCTGTGCCAAGGTTGTGTTTATAATCTAAATGAAAATGAAATAATGTGTAGATCTAATAAAGGATCTTTGGTTCAAGGTTTAGCTTGTACAACCAAAGGAACCTGCTTTGATACCAATTGAAAGTGATGTGTTAGATCTAATATACTCTAGAGGGGGTGAATAGAGTATATATAGGTCCTTATAAAATTGTTACAGCTTCTGCTGTAGTTAAAATATGCAGAATTAAACTAAAGTAAATAGTCACACAGCAGTCCTAAAAACACAAGCACAGTAAGAACAAACAAAAAAGGGGAAACCAGACGACACAAGAAATTTTATAGTAGTTCCCGAACCTGGGTACATCCAATCTTTTACCACACTAGTAGGAATCCACTTAGGTTTTTGATCAGGTGTCTGACACCAATGAGCTTTTGATCAAGTGCTCAAAAACCAAATCCTCAAGTCTTTTGATCAGGTGACTTGTAACCAGGAATCACTTTTGAAGGGAGATGACAACCCTTTACAGAGGTGGGGATGTGAGAGTGATGGAAGTCTTCTTTTCTCAATCACAATGAGAAGACTATGTGGATTCAATGATGTTGTCAAAGCTCCCCCTGAGATGTAGAAGAGTTCAGGAGAACTGGAGCTTTACACAGGGTGATAGGCCTTCAAGCTTTCAGCCTTGATCAGAGAGATCTTTAGGAACTTATTTGACAATGGAAGATTTGTTGTCCTGTGAAGTGTCCTGGAGAGTTTGAAGGATGAAGACTCTTGATATTAGAATGATTGTTCTTCTTCTTCAGTATCAGAAATCATGTGTTAGACTGAGAGCAGACGGGTTGAGTTTTTCTTGTCTGATTCAGTATTCTTCTCTCTGTATATGTTTTTCAATTTTCTTTCTTTCTGTCTGTGTATCTGTCTCAGAGAAAAGAAAAAAATATCTTTTTATATTTTCCTGGGGAAATTGGACTTTTGAATTTTGAATTCCTTCTTCATTCAATGTTGACGGCCTAGAGAATAAGCAGCATTGAATAATTTCCCCAACTCTCCCGTGGAAAAATGGCAAGCAATAATCCTGGAGAATATCCTAATCAATGCTCCTCTAATGGTTATATTCAGAGAATGTTAGAGCATTGATTACTCAAGAATTATTGCAGTAATCATGGGGACAGGGCTGGAAATGACTTGTCTAGAATCATGGAACAGTTGATAGAAATCGTCGAACTGAGTACACAGTTCGTCGAGCTGAGATGTTGTGTTCGTCGACCAGACAGCTTCTGTTCGTCGAGCTGAGTTCCATGATCGTCGAGCTGGAAACTGAACTACTGTCTCTTTTGAACTTTGCCTATTCTGTGTCTGAAGTTCGTCGAGCTGGTAAATATGTTCGTCGACTGGAGTTCAACAACTATTCTGGAGTTGTCATATATTCTGTGTGTCGACACAATTCTTCTGTGTGGTGTCGACATAACCTTTCCAAAGTGTTGACTGATGATCTGGGTGTCGACACAAGTTATTCTAGTGTCGACTCAGTTGGTGTCGACATATACTCTGCATGTCGAGACAAGTCTTCTGGTTCTAAGTTGTTGAAGTAGATAATCCAGAATTCATCGGGCAGAGAACAGAGTTCCTCGACCTGAGACTACAGAATATAGTCTTGACAGAATGTTGTAGTAGTCCAAAGATTCGTCGACCAAAGAATAGAGTTCGTCAAGCTGAGAACTAAGTTCGTCGACCAAAGTCTGATACTAAGGACTTAGAATATGTTGATGTTTTCTAAATTTGAAGTTTTGTTGTAGTGTCCAAGTTTTCGTCGACCAGAGTACCAAGTTCGTCGAGCTTAGCTCAGAAACGTTTCTCTGAGATCGTCGAGCTGAGCACGAGTATCGTCGACCGGAGTTCGACGAACGTCGAACTCACTTTACAGAGTCTTGAATTCTTCTAAGTCTTGAGTCTCTGGCAGTCTTGTTGATAGCTGGTCCATGTGATGTTGACTCTAAGGACTTGCCTAGACTCTAGGACACAACTATGCCCTGGCTATACATTATGGGTCACATGATCCTAAGTTAGTGAACCTATCCCAAATCAAACTAGGTATCCAACACAACGTCCTACATAGAGTCATTCTAGCGGAAGCAATTTTAATAGTTGTAAATAAAAGAATTCAGCTACCAGCATGAATGTCCACTACAAAGCCAACAGGAATGATCGTACAAATACACATGTACTGGCCTTAAGGCCTTACAATATTTTGCTCCAACATAAAATCTTTTCCAAACCTCGGCACGCAGGCCGGTCATACATGAGTAAAATAAGTAAACACTCAAATTAGGCCTTCGAGGGCCGGCTCAGCAACTTGGGCTTTAGCCCGCTATTTAGCACTCGGATCCGCAACACCTGCAAGCAACAATCCACCGCACGGTGGAAAACAAAGGCAACAGTCAGCTATGCTGACCAAATTATAACGATCTCGCCCCCAACCCGGGGCGGCGATGCTCCTTCCCTGCACTTTGTTAGCATAAACAGCAGTATAGTGTAACAACACATCAACACAGGCGTAGGCACGCACGGCCACACACCCCATGCTCTCAGGGCACATTCTAGGTGAATACGGTCCAAGTCTGCTGACTCACCACCGCCCCCAGGACGGCAATATCTTGTGTGCATCTGGTCTTTCTGGCCACTGCCTAAGACCCTCCATCTATGCCAATGGCGAGTACAACATACCTTATGTTGGGTACATTGGCTAAATGTACTTGATTTGAAGAAGCCTCACCCAACTCAATGATATACATCATAATGTATTTGATGTATGTTGAGTTTACTTGTGCAGGTCAAGTAATCACTGGACTGAAGCAAAAAGTTTCTAAGTCCATGTGTCGACACCCAGAGGGAAAGTGTCGACACTTAAGAAGGCTTGTGTCGACACCCAGACAAGCAGTGTCGACACTTGGAGTCATTGTGTCGACACCTGGGATGCAGAGTCGACACCAGACAGAAAGTGTCGACACTTGGAGCTGTGTCGACACTCAGTGAAGAAAAGTGCAGAAAGAAAGTGTCGACACAAGGAGCTGTATCGACACCCAGTAAAGCTGTGTCTACACCAGAAAGTGTCGACACTTGGAGCTGTGTCGACACTCAGCAAAAGTCAGCAGAGACTAAGTTAAAGTGTCGACACCCTGAACAATGTGTCGACACAACAAGAAGAGTCAGCACTTGAAGAAAGTGTCGACACCAAAAACAAAGTGTCGACACTCAACAGAAGATTCAACACATGAAGTAAGTGTCGACACCTAGAATAATGTGTCGACACTCAGCTGAAGACTCTACACTTGAAGAAAATGTCGACACAAGGAGCTGTGTCGACACTTAGTAGAGAACAGAATTATCAACAAAATATTCTAAGTACAAGTGTCGACACTAAGGGAATGTGTCGACACTCAGCTGAAGTCTCAACAGAAGAATCAAGTGTCGACACAAGGAGCTGTGTCGACACTCAGCAAGAATCAACATAGAAGACTATGTGTCGACACCAAGAAGCAGTGTCGACACTTAACAGATTCAACACAAGAAGATGTGTCGACACAAAGGTGATGTGTCAACACTTAGAAGAATACAGCTAAAGATAGAAGATCAAGTACTTGTGTCGACACTCTATTTCAGTGTCGACACCTGAAGAAGAATCTGTGTCGAGACATACAAGGAGTTGTGTCGACACCTTGTAGACTTGTGTCGACACTTACACAGCATGTGTCGACACTTGAACTATAAGTGTCGACACTTAAAGACAGAAAGTCTCGACACTTTCAGACAGTTAGAGATTTTCAAGAAATGACTGGATGACTTGACAGCTGTCGTTCCAGCCGGTCTACAGCACCTGTCAGAGATATCAGAAGTCAGTTATGGACTGGACCAGCCGGTTACCATGAAAAAGGCCTATAAATAGGCACCTACAGTTTACAGAAACAGTGGATCACATTGTTGAAGAACAAGTTATTAAAGTGGTACACAGAGTATCAAATCAAGAAGATCTTGCAGTTCAAGTGCAGATCTAAGAAGTTGGAGAGAGAGGGCTCCATCCAAGTAATCAGCCGTTGGAACTAGGCTGAGAAGAAGGGTTCAGATCTATTCTGAATTCTAAGTGGCAGAGGTCAAGGAACAACTGCAGAAGGAGACAATCTTATTCAGTTCTACTCAAGAAGCTTTGAAGAAATCTAAGTCAGATTAAATCCAGCTGAGTTCTTTCAAGAACTCATCAAGAAACTCTCAACTCCCCTCTCTTGTTTCAGAGTTATTGAGTTATTATTTCTATAATCATTTTTATCTTGTAGGATCCTTTGGATCTGAGTGAATTGTAAGCCTATAATTATAAAGGCTGAGGGTAGGGCCTTTGGCCTGAGTGTAGGAGATTGTTATCTCTGAGTGTAGGCCTTGATTGGCTGAGTGTAGGCCTGGGTGGCTGAGTGTAGGCCTTTGTGGCTGAGTGTAGGCTTTGGGATAAAGCTGAGTTGTAAGGCTTTGGGCCTGAGGTGTAGAAACCAATTTGGGTTCTGAGATAGTGGAGGAGTTTGGCCGAATCTAGTACACTACTAGATAGGCGAAGGGGGAAAGTGGATGTACCCATATCTTGGGGAACCACTATAAACCACTGTGTCTGCTGTGCTGTGATTGTTGCTGTGTATGCTGTGTGTTTGCTGTGATAGAATAGTTAGAAATCTATGTTATTAACTGTCTGCTGCCATTAAAGTTTAAAAAGGATTAGGTCACCTATTCACCCCCCCCCCCCTCTAGGTGTTTAGGTACCATATCTTTCAAGTGGTATCAGAGGGAGGTTCCTCAAAAAGGACTAACAGTCTGAGGAGATCCTGTTTGGTAGATTCAGTGTAAGGCAAAATACAGATTCAAGAAATTCAAGAAAATCAAGAAACATGGGTTCCTCTGAAAATCACAAGGAATTGGGTTCCATGAAATTACCCATATGTAGAAAGGAAATCTTTGGGATCTGGAAGGAAAGGGTAAGGCTGTTTATGGAGGCCTCAGACCCTAGAATCTACATCATAGTAAAGGAAGGGCCTTATGTGCCCATGAAGATATCTGTTCTAGATGCAAATCAGAGAACTCCAAAGGATTTCTCTGAAATGACTAAGGATGAGATTGTCCTAGCCACCATGGACAAGAGGGCACAAAACATAATAGTGAGTGTCATTGATGATGCAACTTTTCAGAATCTTATACACTGCAAGACAGCCAAAGAGATGTGGGACACTCTTATTGTGTATATGGAAGGATCTGAAGAAGTTAGACAAGATAGAAAATCCTTGCTAAATCAGGAGTATGAGAGTTTTAGACAAGGAAAAGTTGATAGCATAACTGAGTGCTATAAGAAGTTCTACAGAATAGTGAATGAACTCATGTCTTATGGAAGAGAGTTCAGTAACTATGAACTAAATGACAAATTCTTAAGGTCCCTAACCAAATATTGGGACACCAAGATCTGTGCCATAAGAGAAATGGCTAAGTTGGGGGAAATTCCTCCTCCTATACTATTTGGCAAATTATTGTCTTATGAGATGCAGTTGACAGTGAGGAAAGAGCAGGAGAAATCAACAAGAACTGAGCACATGGAGAGAACAGTTGCTTTCAAGACAGATGTCCCCAGAAAGTGCAGGAATAAGTCATCAACTCCACCTCCAGAGGTAGTTGAATCAGAATCAGATGAGTCAGTCAGCACAAATACTGAGAGCAGTGAAAGTGATGAAGACTTTGCTGCCTTCACTAGACACTTTCAGAAATTCTTGAAGAAGAAACAGTGGAGATCAAGACCTTCTACTTCAAAGGGAAAGGAAGTCTTTTATCAGGAGAAAAAGCCTTCAAAGAAGGACAGGAAGAGGACAAAGTCAAGCAAGGCAACTGGTTCAAAGATAGTGTGCTATTGCTGCAATAGACATGGCCATGTTATTGCAGACTGTCCTGAAAAGAGGAAAGAGTCTAGTGACAGGAAAAAGACTTATTTCAAAGGTAAGAAAGAAAAGTCTTTTGTATCCAAGAAGGAGAAGACTCTATCAGATATCTCTTCTTCAGAAACTGAGTCTGAGGCTGAGGCCTACATAGGGTTGTTTGCTGAAGAAGAAGAAGAAGAATTCATGCAGATCATGGAGTCTATTTATGAACAAGAAGAAGACAGTCATTGTCAAGGGCTAATGGCTTTGACAGAGAGTGCCAAAATCCTGGAGCAGCCAGGACCCAGTAAGGTACAAGGTTCAAGTTCAAGTTCAGTTTCTTGTTCTAGTTCAGATTCAGATTCTTCTTCATCAAGTGATGAGAATGTATCTGAGTCTGAGGATGATATTCATCAGCTTATAGATGAATATAAAGTGCTGTTGCAAGCTTACAAGAAAAGCAAGTCCCTTGCCAAAAGTCAGGCAAAGGAAATTGCTGATCTTAAAGCTGCTGCAACAGATTCTGAGAAGCAATTTGATCAAAAGCTTAATGAAATAGCCAGGCTGAAACACATAACAGTGATTCAGATGGGGACTATCACCTTTAAGAATGATCAAATCAAGAGTCTGGAGATAAATCTTCAGAAAGAGAGAGATCTTGTTGCTAGGTTTTCTAAACCTAAGTCAGTGCTACCTTTAATTGATGAATTTGTTCATCATAAAGGCAAGGCTGTACTGGGCTTTATTAGACCTGCAGGGACTGAGCAGTCCAAGTCTAAGTCCAAGGGCAAAGCCCCAACATTCAACAAGCCTGCTGTAGACAAGACAGCCAAGGCAGTACCTAAGCAAAGGTACAATAAGTTTGAATGTTGGTGCTGTGGCAAAGTTGGCCATTTTGCAGTGGACTGTTGGCACAATGCTAGTGTCAAAGTGAGTACCAAACTACCTGTTGGAAAGCCAGTGGGTAGCTTTGTCAGATTGCAGACTAACAAGTACCAAGGACCCAAGAATTCTTTGGGTTCTAAGGTTCATTAATCTGTTTTGCAGCTGAGTCCAAGTGGTCATACCCCAACATGGTACTTGGACAGTGGATGTTCCAGACATATGACTGGAACAAGAGGATTACTAAAGGACTATATTCCAATAAAAGATGGTCCAAAAGTCACCTTTGGTGGTTCTGAAAAAGGAATCATCAAAGGGTTTGGTAACATTTCTAGCAACTTAGTTACCATTACTCAAGTGGCTTATGTTAAAGGGTTGAAACACAACCTAATAAGTATAAGTCAACTAAGTGATGTAGGGTATGACATCTCATTTGTTAAAAATGGTTGTCATATCAAGAGGTCAAGTGATCAAGAGATCATTTTGACAGGTTATAGGAAAAGGAATGTCTACTTCCTAGACATTATGATTGAGAACAATGGTTCTCCAGTTTGTCTTGTAGCTGATGAGACAGTCTCTCATTGTGTCAAATGGCACAAGAGGCTTGTCATCTTAACTACAAGACTATTAGCAAACTCTTTAGCAAAGATTTAGTGAGGAATGGTCCTCAAGTTAAGTGTGTCAAAGATGGTATTTGCTCAGCTTGTCAAAAGGGCAAGCAGACTAAATCCACCTTTAGAAGCATAGAAAACAAAGATGCTGTGAGGTGTTTGTACCTCTTGTATATGGATCTCTTTGGTCCAATGCCAGTTCACAGCTTAGGTAGGAAGGTCTATACCTTTGTAGTTGTAGATGACTACTCAAGGTTTTCCTGGGTGTTCTTCTTAAGACAGAAATCTGAAACTCCTAGTGTTTTCTATAGCTTTGTCAAGCAAATTCAGAATGAACTAAATAGTACAGTGGTCAAAATTAGAAGTGACTATGGTACTGAATTTCAGTCTGATAGCATGACAAAACTATGTGAAGACTTTGGGATATTTCAAGAATTCTCTTCACCTAGAACACCTCAGCAAAATGGCATTGCTGAGAGGAAAAATAGGACCTTGATAGAGGCTGGTAGGACCCTATTAAGTGATACATCACTGCCAGAGTATTTCTGGGCTGAAGCAGTTAACACTCCATGTCATGTTATAAATAGGGCTACCATCACTAAAGGGCTAAACAAGACCCCCTATGAAGTTGTGAAAGGCAGGAAACCAAACCTATCCTACTTCAGGATCTTTGGTTGCTAATGCTTCATACTTAACAATGGGAAGTCTTACTTAACTAAGTTTGATGCCAAGTACCAAGAGGGAATTTTTGTTGGGTACAGCAATAATAGTAAGGCTTATAGAGTCTACAACTTGACTACACAAGTTGTAGAAGAATCTGTGCATGTAGTTTTTGATGAGACTAAACTTATTAATAATGAGTTGTCTAGTAGTGTATGCAGCCTCATAGGTTTAACAAAGAAGATGGACAAGCTTACTATAGAAGAAGTACCTGTTACAAGACAGCAAGTAGAAGACAGTAGCTGTTGTCCAGGGGGAGAACTACATGTGCCAATTGCTGAAGAAATACAAGGAGTACAGCATGATGGAGATGCTGAAGAGGTTCAACCAGAAGTTAGGATACCTCCAGCCAACAGGCATCTAAGAGATCATCCAGTAGAGCAGATTATTGGAGATCCAAGACAAGGAGTACAAACCAGGAGCAGATACATAAATGCAGCAATCTACTCCAGCTTTCTGTCTCAAGTTGAACCTAAGAAATTTGAAGAATCAATACTGGATCCACAATGGACTGAAGCAATGCAAGAAGAGCTTAATTAGTTCAAGAGGTGCAAGGTCCGGGAATTAGTTCCTAAACCTAAAGACCACAATATAATAGGAACTAAGTGGATCTACAGGAATAAGATGGATGAACAAGGGGTCATCATTAAAAATAAGGCTAGACTGGTTGCTAAAGGATATAGACAAGAAGAAGGTATTGACTTTGATCAAACCTTTGCTCCAGTAGCCAGACTGGAAGCCATAAGAATGTTCTTGGCCTATGCAACCTATCAAGGATTCAAGATTTACCAAATGGATGTCAAGTCAGCATTCCTAAATGGTAATCTTAAAGAAGAAGTCTATGTGGAACAGCCTTCAGGTTTTGTTGATCCAACTCTACCTCATCATGTCTATAGACTTAGGAAAGCTTTATATGGGTTAAAGCAAGCCCCTAGGGCTTGGTATGAAACCCTATCTAGTTTCCTCATTGAGAACAAATTCTCAAGGGGGAAAATAGATAAGACTCTATTCCTTAGGGAATCTAGAGGCAAAGTTATACTAGTCCAAATATATGTAGATGACATTATATTTGGGTCTACTGAAAGCAGCCTTTGCAAAAAATTTGCAAAACTGATGCAAGGTCAGTTTGAGATGAGTAGTATGGGAGAGCTGAAGTTTTTCTTGGGTCTCCAAGTTAAACAGACTGAAAATGGTTTATCCATATGTCAGTCCAAGTTCACCCTAGAACTCATAAGGAAGTATGGTATGGATTCATCCAGCACCATGAAGACTCCTATGGGGTCAAGTATGTCTCTTGGCAAGGATGATGCAGGGAAACCTGTAGATGAAACCTTGTATAGAGGGATAGTTGGCTCCCTATTATACTTGACTGCTAGTAGACCTGACATCATGTATGCTACATGTGTTTGTGCCAGGTATCAAGCCTGCCCTAAAGAGTCTCATTTGACAGCAGTCAAAAGAATATTGAGATATCTAAAGGGCACTCCCTATCTAGGCCTCTGGTACCCTAGGAATGGAGATTTTGATCTAACAGGTTATTCAGATGCAGACTTTGCAGGATGCAAAGAAGATAGAAAGAGCACTACTGGAACCTGTCAATTCCTAGGTGGGAGACTAATTTCATGGAGTAGCAAAAGCAAACCAGTGTGGCTATCTCCACAGCAGAGTCAGAGTATGTGGCTGCAGGAAGTTGCTGTGCTCAACTTCTGTGGATTCAACATCAGCTAGAGGACTATGGATTTCAGGTAAGTAGAACTCCACTTTTCTGTGATTCTACTATTGCTATTTCAATAGCTAATAACCCTGTATCTCATAGTAGAACTAAACATATTGAAATTAAATATCATTTTCTTAGGGAGCATGTAGAAAGAAAAGATATTTTACTTGAATATGTTAAAACTGATAATCAAATAGCTGATATGTTTACTAAGCCCCTAGAAGAAGCTAAGTTCAATAGATTCAAAATTGAACTAGGAATGATAAACTTAGAGTAAGTTTACAGATTTGAAAATGACTAAGTAAAAAGGTGTCGACACATAGACAAGTCTATGTCGACACAGAATAGTGGTGTCGACACTTCAAGAAAAAGGTGTCGACACATCTAGGAATGTGGTGTCGACACTTCAGAATGTTAGTGTCGACACATGTCCAGTAGGTGTCGACACATCCAAAGTGGTGTCGACACTTATGTTTTACTCAGAATTTTCTAAGTAAAGTCTCGACATTGTGTCGAGTTATGTTGTGTCGACACATAACCAAGTGTCGACACATAAAATCTGTTGACTAAACTTGTGTCGACACATATGTGTCGAGACATTATAAGTCAGTGTCGACACTTATTACCAGTGTCGACACATTTTAAGTTAGCTGTCCCGTCTGTTCATCTTCAAAATTAGAAAGGTATATATAGGGTTCTGTCTTTGTTTGTCGACACGCTTTCAAAGTTTCGAGACCAAAACTACTGTGTCGACACCTCTCTCTTCTCACAAGACAAATTCTACAAACCCTAATGGCGCCTAAGCTAGAGGAGAACGTTAACGAAGGATATGAGCTGGTGCGCGGCGCGTTTGAAGAAGCAGATCAAGAAATCCAGGCGGTAGTAACCCTAGTCGCCGATTCTGGATTAGAATACTTAGTTTCTGAACCTACAAAGATTTGGAAGAAAGAGGTTCTTGAATTCCTAAATGGAGCTCAGATAGATGAATCTGGATACAAAATCAAATCCAGAGTTCATGGTGCAAGGGTTAAGGTATCCCCTAAACATCTGAGGAAGGTGCTCCAGCTACCAAAAACTCAAGATGAAGAAGAAGTTACTGCATCCAAGACCAGGGAAGCTCTAACCTGGTGTGGACTGGATTCCAAGATGAAGATCGGTTCTGTCTTTAATAGGAAAGGCATGAACAGCCAAGGCAAATGCCTGTCTGAGATTGTTGGTAAGGTCTTACTCAGCAAGCCTGGAGGGCATGACAGAGTGTCTGCCTATATGTTTGGAATCATGACAAGGATAATCTTCACTCTAAAAACAGACTGGTCTCTAGTGGTTTATGAGAAGATTAAGGAGAGCTTGAAGAAGCCCAATCTGGGCAGAATCATTAGTCTATACCTAGCTGGTGTGATACCAGAGGTAATGAGTACTGCTGCAGGAAGCAAGATAAATCATATGAGGAAGATGGATCTAAGGATCTTTTCTAGATGGGACAGGGTGTTGTCCAAGGAAATGCCAACCCCAGAGAAGGCAGTTACTGAGAAGGAGATTCCTCCAAAGAAAAAGAGAAAAACTGCTCCAGTGGCACAAGAGTCCTCCAGCAGTTCTGAAAGTGAAGAACAAGTTGTTTTCACTCCAGATGACCAAGAGGAAGAGACTACAGTGAAATCTCCTGCTCCTCAAGAGATTACTGAGATCTAGGGGGAGCTCCCACAAGCTAGCCCCATCCACAAGGATCAAAGCCAGGGGGAGCCTCCAGTTGTAGAAGAACCCTCTACACTGGACAGTGAGCAAGCCACAACCATCATACAAGAGGTACTCACTGACCTAAATACTTTAGAATATCTTATAGAAGATGCTGATTTATCTGATGTTCCTCAGCAAACTCAGCTGGATAGTCCAGTACCAGATGTTGTTGAAGATGACACATCTGCTGTATAAGTGATTCCTGATACAGTGGTTGAAGAGCAAAGACTGTCTCCAGCTTCTTCACCACCAGAATACACAATGGAAGACTTGTTCCTAAATCTGGATCAAGCAAATTTTGATAAGGAAGCTGATACTGCTGAAGGAGAGAATGCTGCTGCTGAGGGAGAGCAAGTGCAAGTTCATGAAGTGCCTGTGAGGCAAGAAACTGAGAAGGCACCTGATGTGCAGCCTGAGAAGCCTCCAAGCCCTAAGGAGAGGGTGGATATAGCCAGCACCTCTGCCTCTGAAGATGAGGATGCAGCAAGGGCAAGGAAAAAGAAAATCTATGTATTCAAAAGAAGAAGCCAGAGTTACAAGAAGGCTCTCCAAATAGTTGCACCACAGCCTATAGTTCAGCAAACTCCAACTGCTGATTATAGTGCTTTAATGGTTGCACTACAGATAAAGTTGGATGAGCAAAGGCAGGCCATAGAGAAGTATGTAGATGAAGGGCAGAAATCACTCCAATTTGATCTGGCCCAGGATATAAAATCCATCAGGTTTGAGATGAACCTCAACAAGAAGGAGATGACTGAATGTTTTCACAAAGGTGGCAATGCAGTGGTGTACTTGGCCACCCACCAGGAAAAGATCAAGGCACAGGTGGATGACATAGCATTGAAACAAGGATATGTTCTTGAAAATCAACTTAGAATGAATGACAATCTTATAGCTTCACATAATGCTATTGTCACTGAGTTAAAGAACAAGGCTGCTGAACCTTCTACATCTTCTGCTACTATCAAAGCTGACTTTGACAAAGCCTTTCAAGAAGAAATTTCTGCTGTTAAGTCTGCAATCCAAGCCTCCCAGAAAGCCATCTCTGAACAACTTCAAAAGCTCAAACCATTCTTCAAAGAGGGAATCAGATACTTGGATAGTCAAATAAGATTTCAAAAGGATGATGTCAGAGATCATATGACTAGAGAAGTCATAAAGGGGGAGAGGGTTTTAGTCAAAGCTAGCTCTGAACATGCAAAGTGGATATCAAATTCCATCAGAGCTACACTGGGCTATCCTCCACTTTGTGAAGATGACAATGTGGCAGAATCTGAAATTCAACCTGCATATCTTGGAGGTGAGCAACCAGAGGTAGCTCAAGTGATCTATCCTCCACCAGATTTTGAAATGGTGCAAGCTGACATTCATCATATGTATAGCCCAACTGAAGGGAAGTCTAATGTTATTCTGGAGAAAGTGGTTCAACCTATTTCAAAAGCCATGCAAGAGGCATTGCAGAAAGAGGAAGAGACAAGGTTATCTAAAAAGAGGTTTAGGGAACAAGCAGAACAAAGGCCAGACTTTGAACAGTGGAGCCCTACCTCTAGGAATATAATATTAACTACCTGGAAAGCTGCAAAGGATAACACTCATGACAGGAACAAGTGGTTTTCTGAAGCTGAATGGAGGAAACATGAGATCAGACAAGAAGCCATTGTTCAATACAGAAGGAAGGCAAAGATGGGAAAGCTACCTCCTACTGCAGTGGAGCCTAGCAAGTACTTTCCAAAGCCATATCACTATTTTGAGAGGCAGAAGATCAAAGCTGAAGAGCTCAAAAAGAAAGATCTAAAAGGCAAGAAGCCTGCTGATGCTGAAACTGTTGATGCCCCTGTCAAAGCTCAAGTTCAAGCTGACAAGGGAATAGTTATCAAGGAACCTGACCAGAAATAGATTAAGAATTTACTTGAAGATTATTTTATAATCTTTTGAATGTAAAACATTTTTATAAACTACTGCAAATGTATAAGACAAATGTTAGAACAATATATGATCAATATATTTCATGTTTGTTCTGTGAATGTGTATATGTCTATTTCTTATTTGTTCTGAAATGATGTATGTGTATACATGTTATGTTTACCCTGCTGTACTTTATCCTGCTTTACATCACTTTGTAATTTTTAATTATGAATGGTGTATATCATTGACTAAGGGTTATGACTTCTCCAAATATGGGGAGATTGTTGGGTACATTGGCTAAATGTACCTGATTTGAAGAAGCCTCACCCAACTCAATGATATACATCATAATGTATTTGATGTATGTTGAGTTTACTTGTGCAGGTCAAGTAATCACTGGACTGAAGCAAAAGTTTCTAAGTCCATGTGTCGACACCCAGAGGGAAAGTGTCGACACTTAAGAAGGCTTGTGTCGACACCCAGACAAGCAGTGTCGACACTTGGAGTCATTGTGTCGACACCTGGGATGCAGAGTCGACACCAGACAGAAAGTGTCGACACTTGGAGCTGTGTCGACACTCAGTGAAGAAAAGTGCAGAAAGAAAGTGTCGACACAAGGAGCTGTGTCGACACCCAGTAAAGCTGTGTCTACACCAGAAAGTGTCGACACTTGGAGCTGTGTCGACACTCAGCAAAAGTCAGCAGAGACTAAGTTAAAGTGTCGACACCCAGAACAATGTGTCGACACAACAAGAAGAGTCAGCACTTGAAGAAAGTGTCGACACCAAAAACAAAGTGTCGACACTCAACAGAAGATTCAACACATGAAGTAAGTGTCGACACCTAGAACAATGTGTCGACACTCAGCTGAAGACTCTACACTTGAAGAAAATATCGACACAAGGAGCTGTGTCGACACTTAGTAGAGAACAGAATTATCAACAAAATATTCTAAGTACAAGTGTCGACACTAAGGGAATGTGTCGACACTCAGCTGAAGTCTCAACAGAAGAATCAAGTGTCGACACAAGGAGCTGTGTCGACACTCAGCAAGAATCAACATAGAAGACTATGTGTCGACACTAAGAAGCAGTGTCGACACTTAACAGATTCAACACAAGAAGATGTGTCGACACAAAGGTGATGTGTCGACACTTAGAAGAATACAGCTAAAGATAGAAGATCAAGTACTTGTGTCGACACTCTATTTCAGTGTCGACACCTGAAGAAGAATCTGTGTCGAGACATTCAAGGAGTTGTGTCGACACCTTGTAGACTTGTGTCGACACTTACACATCATGTGTCGACACTTGAACTATAAGTGTCGACACTTAAAGACAGAAAGTCTCGACACTTTCAGACAGTTAGAGATTTTCAAGAAATGACTGGATGACTTGACAGCTGCCGTTCCAGTCGGTCTACAGCACCTGTCAGAGATATCAGAAGTCAGTTATGGACCGGAACAGCCGGTTACCATGAAGAAGACTTATAAATAGGCACCTAAAGTTTACAGAAACAGTGGATCACATTGTTGAAGAACAAGTTATTAAAGTGGTACACAGAGTATCAAATCAAGAAGATCTTGCAGTTCAAGTGCAGATCTAAGAAGTTGGAGAGAGAGGGCTCCATCCAAGTAATCAGCTGTTGGAACTAGGCTGAGAAGAAGGGTTCAGATCTATTCTGAATTCTAAGTGGCAGAGGTCAAGGAACAACTGCAGAAGGAGACAATCTTATTCAGTTCTACTCAAGAAGCTTTGAAGAAAGCTAAGTCAGATTGAATCCAGCTGAGTTCTTCCAAGAACTCATCAAGAAACTCTCAACTCCCCTCTCTTGTTTCAGAGTTGTTGAGTTATTATTTCTATAATCATTTTTATCTTGTAGGATCCTTTGGATCTGAGTGAATTGTAAGCCTATAATTATAAATGCTGAGGGTAGGGCCTTTGGCCTGAGTGTAGGAGATTGTTATCTCTGAGTGTAGGCCTTGATTGGCTGAGTGTAGGCCTGGGTGGCTGAGTGTAGGCCTTTGTGGTTGAGTGTAGGCTTTGGGATAAAGCTGAGTTGTAAGGCTTTGGGCCTGAGGTGTAGGAACCAATTTGGGTTCTGAGATAGTGGAGGAGTTTGGCCGAATCTAATACACTACTAGATAGGCGAAGGGGGAAAGTGGATGTACCCATATCTTGGGGAACCACTATAAACCACTGTGTCTGCTGTGCTGTGATTGTTGCTGTGTATGTTGTGTGTTTGCTGTGATAGAATAGTTAGAAATCTATGTTATTAACTGTCTGCTGTCATTAAAGTTTAAAAAGGATTAGGTCACCTATTCACTCCCCCCCCCCCCCCTCTAGGTGTTTAGGTACCATATCTTTCACCTTAGGTCTCTCTAACTGAACCACATAGATCAGGTACGGTTCCTCCTGACCCGTTGCTCACACTACAACGTCAATTAAGTCGTATGCGCTGGTGAATCTTCCCCGAGTCCCGTATCTCCTACACATATCACATAATCTAGTTATGTTCAGGTTGGCTCCAAGGCCACCATGTTGGCATAATCACGCATCTGCCCAGTTTTTCGGGTGCACCTTGGAGTTAATCCTCAAGGCTCCCTATTGCAATCTACCGCGTAGAAAACCCGAAAAACAAACATTCGCGCGGAGCCTTCTCCGGCCATTCATGCAATGCAACATCACCGATCCAGATGAACTTGTCCGGGTAAGCTTCACACATCATGCTTATATCCGTTCTCGATTACGGACTCTACATGTACACAACGGGGACTATTCATGTCTACCCGAAGGAATGCCTCAACTCAACGCAAACTCGCGAGAGCGGGCTTCCTATGCAAGGGAAAAGAAGAGCTTCATATGCTCAAGTAGAGAATCATTACCCTAGTGTTTTTCCTTGGCGCCATGAAAATGTACGCGGATGAAAAGCATCGCACTCTCCTTGCCTCCGTAGTTCCGAAGTCGGTTCCCGATTTGGAGCTCTGAAGCTCTGTCGGTGACCGGATCTAGGCTTATTCTTCCTCCTTTGCTCTCCCCTCTCTCTAGACTTAGAAAGAGAACCACTCAAGTAAAATGAGGGTTTCAAAGGCCCAATCCCGGGTATATCCCAGTAGGAACAACCCCCAGCCGTCGGATCCCAAAATAAAGAAACGAACGGCCACGATCTGTAGCTAAAAAGCAAAACCTGGGCCGAACACGGCCTGCGACACGCCCATGTCCAGGGTCGTGTCCCTCATTCGTCGTCAAAATAGACGCGTCTCGAAAAACACACGGGCACCCGACACGCCCGTGTTCGACCTGACATGCTCGTGTCAGCCAGTACACGCTCGTGTTTTCGGGCGTGTTCCTCCATCAACACAGGACCAACACCAACCCGAGACTCACACGGGTCTTGGACACGCCCATGTCCTATTTGACACGCCCGTGTCATACCCGAATATGCCTGGGCTCCAGGACGTGTTCAAGGTCTCGACAATTCGTCGAGTACAGTTCATCGACCACCCGACAAGGCCTTGGACACGCCCGTATCCTAGGCCATGTTCCGTGTCTCGACATTTCGTTGAGAGAAAATCGTCGACTTCCCTGGCAGATTGTCGACACGAGCTCGACACATGTGCGACTTCTTCTACCATAAAGGGCCTCGAAGGGCGCCATTTGTATGCTTGCCTGGTAGGTATTGTTGTACGCGAACTCCACCAGGTATAGGTGGTCTTCCCACTGTTTACCGAAATCCAGGACGCACATGCGAAGCATGTCTTCCATCGTCCTATTGACCCTCTCGGTCTTCCCATCCGTTTGCAGATGAAAGGCTGTGCTAAAACTCGGCTTTGTCCCCAACATCTGCTGCATCAACCTCCAATCGTTGGACGTAAACCGCCCATCATGGTCACTCACGATGCTGCGGGGCACACCATGAAGTCGTATTATGTTATCCACATACAACTTTGCCAATTTCTCAACCGGATCATCCTTCCTATGCGGAATGAAATGAGACACCTTCGTTAGACGATCTACAACCACCCAAATGGCGATGTTCCCCTTTTGCGACCTTGGCAACCCATGCACAAAGTCCATAGTAATGACGTCAAACTTCCACTCCGCAATAGGCAAGGATTTCAAGAATCCTCCCGACTTTTGGCACTCCGCTTTCACCAAGGCGCAAGTTTGACACTTCACCATGTAGAGCGCCACATCCTTTTTCAGTCCTGGCCACCAGAACAATTTCTTAACATCGCGGTACATCTTCATGCTCCTCGGGTGAATTGAGTACTTGGTATGATGCGCCTCGTACAACAATTCCACCCGCAAATTGCCCGCGTTTGGGACGCACAGACGACCGTCCTTCCAAAGGAACCCATCCTCAACGACGAATTGGGAATTTGACCCATCCAGAGCTTCAACCATGATCTGCTTCATGTGGCCATCCAAATCCAAAGCATGCCGAATCCGATCAGTCAGGTCATACTGGACTTCAGTCCAATTCAATAATGCTTCAGCACTTGACTGCTTATCCACACAAAAGATCTCCAACGCCTCCAACTCCCGAACCAACCGCTCTCATGGTGCGACAGCCAATTTGCTTGAGCTGGGGCCTGGCGACTCAATGCGTCCGCAACCGCATTGCCTTTACCAGGCACGTAGTGGATCTTCAATATATAGTCCCCCAGGAACTCCATCCACCTACGCTACCGCATGTTCAGATCTTTCTGATCCAGCAAATATTTCAGGCTCTTGTGATCGGTGTAGATATAAATCTTCACACCGTACAAATAATGTCTCCATAGCTTCAAGGAAAAACTCACGGTCGCTAACTTCAAGTCGTGGACCGGAAAATTCCTCTCGTGCACCTTCAGCTGTCTCGAGTCATATGCTATCACACTTCCATAATGCAGTACCACGCAACCCAAACCACTGCCCGAAGCATCGTTGTAGATCTCAAAACCTTCGGTCCCACTCAGCGAACTAAGCACAGGCGCCATTGTTAACCGACACTTCAACTCCTCAAAAGCTCATGCGTACTCCGACGTCCAAATGAACTTCTGCTCCTTCCTCTTCAAAGTAGTGAGAGGTAACGCTATCCGCGAGAAGTTCTCCACGAAGCGCCAGTAATAGCCGGCAAGCCCCAGAAAACTCCAGACTTCCGCTACCGTAGCAAGCACAGGCCACTCTCGTATCGCAACAATCTTCGTCGGATCCACCACAATCCCCTCTCCACTCACTATGTGATCGAGGAATGCCACTGAGGACAAACAAAACTCGCATTTCGAGAACTTGGCGTACAATTGATTCCTCCTCAGCGTCTCCAATACCAAGTGAAGATGCCTGAAGTGCTCCTCCTAACTCTGCGAGTACACCAAAATGTCATCGATGAAGATGATCACAAAATGGTCCAAGTACTCCCGAAAAGTCTTGTTCATCAAATCCATGAACACCGACGGCTCATTGGTCAGCCCAAACGGCATGACCGTAAACTCATAATGCTTGTATCTCGTACTGAACGTTATCTTAGGGATATCACTCTCCCTTATTCTTAGCTGATAGTCACCGGACTTGAGGTCCAACTTTGAGTACACCGTCGACCCGACTAACTGATCAAAGAGATCATCAATCCTTGGGATCGGGTACTTGTTCTTTTCCGTTAACTTGTTTAGCTCCCGATAATCGATATATAGCCTCAAGCTCTCATCCTTCTTCTTAACAAAGAGGACTGGTGCACTCCAAGGCGAAGACCTTGGATGCACATAACCTTGCTCCAACAACTCCTGAAGTTGCACCTTCAGCTCCGCCATTTCCTTAGGCGCTAGCCAATACAGAGATCATGACACAGGCTTCGCACCTGACACTAGCTCAATCATGAAATCAATTTCCCGTTGAGGCGGGGCTCCAGCAAAAGTGGTAGGGAACACATCAGGGTACTCCGATGACACTGAAATACTATCCATCGTAGGCTTAGGCTTTGCAACCTCCACCAGCGTAAAGAACAGCTCTGCTCCAGCACGAACCGCCTTCACCACCTGAAGAGCAGACATCAACGTCTTGCTCGACCCTTTTAAGCCCGAAAAAGTCGTCGCACGACCCACTCCCAACTTGACTTCCTTGCTACCGCAATCAATATAGGCTTGCTGCTACGAGAGCCAATCCATGCCAAATATAACGTCAAACTCCACCAGCGGTAGTAACGATGCTTGCAGATAGAACACTTGATTCCCAATGCGAATCTTAACGCCACAGATTTTATCCGTGTGCATCAAACACCCATTCGGTAACAACACAGCCAACTTGTCATTCGCCATCGAAGAAGGTACTTCGATGCGCGATATGAATCCTTCGGACAAGGAGTGTGATGCTCCCGTATCAAAGAGTTTTCTTTCCGGATTCTCACAAATCAAAACAAATCCTAAACAAGAAGTGGGAAGGTAACACGCACATAACAAGTATAAAACAATTTGACTTGCTATAAATTTAAACCATACATGTCCCCACATCTGCTTGTTTAATGGCCTCCTGCTGGTAAAGATTATAAACCCTCGGTTGAGCCGGAGCGTAATGGGATGCGGTTGACTCCACTGCCTTTCCCTTCTCTTCATAAGTTGCTCCTGGCTTCCTTTCGGACTTGGGACGTCCGCTTCAGCAGTCACGGGCAAAATGCCCCAGCTTTCCACAAGTAAACCATACGCCCGGGGTCCGACCCGTAGTCGCCCCAGAAGCACCAAAAGAGGGGGCTGGACCCGAAGTTCTAGCCTTCTTCTTGAACTTACGGTACCCAGACCTTGAGTTAGCCGGCACCTTGAACTCAGTCCTCTTATCACCCGAGCTTTTCTTTGCTTGTACATTCTTTATATCCTTCTCCAAAGAGCGGGTCGTGTTGACCAGGGTCAAGAAGCCCTGCGTCATAGGCCCCGAGAGCAGTAGCCTCAAGTCATCTCTCAGTCCTTCATAGAAACAATTCGTCGTGCCCTCCTCATCCGTGAATGTGGAGCTAGCATATCGACCCAACCGAGTAAACTCGTAGAGATACTCATCCACGCTACTCTCTCATTGTACCAACCTTTGGAACTCATTCTCCAAAGCTATACTTTCCGCCGAAGGGAGGTACCTTGCCAAGAACAGTCTCGAGAACTCATACATCGAGACGTCTATAAGTTGTCTTCCTCTCAATAGATGCAGCTCCAAACCCTCCCACCACAACCTAGCGTCTCCATCCAACAGGAACGTAGCTATAGTGGTGATCTGCCACTCCTCCGTCTCCATCGCTGTGAAGACTCTCTGCATATGGGAGAGCCAGTCTTCAGCTTGAGATAGGGTTCCCAACCCCGAGAATACCGGAGGATTAAAGCTCATGACATGTTTGAGTTGTCTCTCAGTTGCTCTTCTCGGCACCAAAGGCTCCACTACTACCTACTCCACTCTTCTCGGCTCAACCTCTAGAATAGGTACCTGCACCATCGCAGGAACGGGCTGCTGCATCTGCCTTGCAGGCTGCGCATTGATCATGGCAAACACTACTTCGACAACCAATCATATGGTTTCAGCCAATGGAGGTGTTGCGGGAGCATCATTTGGTGCACTACTAGCCTTAGAAACTCGGCGTTCTGACGGCCCAGCACCGCTTCTGGTTACCTATAGTGGTGCAAAACACCGTTAAGCGACCATACAAAATTGCAAAAAACAATTATAGGAACGTGCAGATTCCTCAAACACATGTATTTTCATTCCTAAGTGGACATTCATGGGTTCTTTTGATGTTATAACGATGACGCACACACATATGCTCACCACCCCTTAAAAGAATTCGCCCACGAATTCATTTAAGCCTGACCGAATCCAGTAGTCCGATACCAAATTGTAACACCGCCTATCCGTCGCATAGCATATAGCAGTAGGTCCGGCCGGGGCCCGAAGCCATATACCGCAGACATACCGGGCGGTTACTCAATGGAAACCATCCAACCAATGTACAACGTCCTACACAGAGTTATTCTAGCGGAAGTAATTTTAATAGTTGCAAATAAAAGAACCCAGCTACCAGCATGAATGTCCACTACAAAGCCAACAGGAATGATCGTACAAATACACAAGTACTGGCATTAAGGCCTTACAATATTTTGCTCCAACATAAAATGTTTTTCAAACCTCGGCACGCAGGTCGTACATACATGAGTAAAACAAGTAAACACTCAAATTAGGCCTTCGTGGGCCGGCTCAGCAACTTGGGCTTTAGCCCGCTATTTAGCACTCGGATCCGCAGCACCTGCAAGCAACAATCCAATGCACGGTGGCAAACAAAGGCAACGGTCGGCTATGCTGACCAAATTATAACGATCCCGCCCCCAACCCGGGGCGGCGATGCTCCTTCCCTGCACTTTGTTAGCATAAACAGCAGTATAGTGTAACAACACATCAACACAGGAGTAGGCACGCACGGCCACACACCCCGTGCTCTCAGGGCATATTCTCGGTGAACATGGTCCAAGTCCGCTGACTCACCACCGCCCCCAGGACGGTAATATCTCGTGAACATCTAGTGTTTCTGGCCACTGCCTAAGACCCTCCATCTATGCCAACGGCGAGTACCACATACCTTAGGTATCTCTAACCGAACCACATAGATCGGGTACGGTTCTGCCTGGCCCGTTGCTCACACTGCAATGTCAATTAAGTCGTCTGTGCGGGTCAAGCTTCCCCGAGTCCCGTATCACCTACACATATCACATAATCCAGTTATGTTCAGGTTGTCTCCCAGGCCGCCATGTTGGCAGAATCACGCATCTGCCTAGTTTTCTGGGTGCATCTTGGAGTTAATCCCCAAGGCTCCCTGTTGCAATCTACCGTGTAGAAAACCCGAAAAACAAACATTCGCGCGGATCCTTCTCCGGCCATTCATGCAATGCAACATCACTGATCCAGACGAACTTATCCGGGTAGGCTTCACACATCATGCCTATATCCGTTCTCGATTACGGACTCTACATGTACACAACAGGGACTATTCATGTCTACCCGAAGGAACGCCTCAACTCACCGCAAACTCGCGAGAGCGGGCTTCCTATACATGGGAAATGAAGAGCTTCACATGCACAAGTAGAGAATCATTACCCTAGCGTTTTTCCTTAGCGCCATGAAAATGTACGAGGATGAAAAGCACTGCACTCTCCTTGCCTCCGTAGATCCGAAGTCGGTTCGCGATTTGGAGCTCCGAAGCTCTGCCGGTGACCGGATCTAGGCTTCTTCTTCCTCCTTTGCTCTCCCATCTCTCTAGACTTAGAAAGAGAACCACTCAAGTAAAATGAGGGTTTCAAAGGCCCAATCCCGGGTATATCCCAGTAGGAACAACCCCCAGCCGTTGGATCCCAAAATAAGAAAATGAACGGCCACAATCCGTAGCTAAAAAGCAAAACCTGGGCCAAACACGGCCTGCGACACGCCCGTGTCCAGGGCCGTGTCCCTCATTCACCGTCAAAATCGACGCATCTCGAAAAACATACGGGCACCCGACACGCCCGTGTTCGACCTGACACGCCCGTGTCAACAGTACACGCTTGTGTTCTCGGGCGTGTTCCTCCATCAACACAGGACTAACACCAACCCGAGACTCACACAGGTCTTGGACACGCCCGTGCCCTATTTGACACGCCCGTATCATACCCGAACACGCCTGGGCTCCAGACCGTGTTCACAGTCTCGACAATTCATCGAGCACAGTTCGTCGACCACCCGACACGGCCTTGGACACGCTCGTGTCCTAGGCCGTGTTCCGTGTCTCGACATTTCGTCGAGCGAAAATCGTTGACTTACCTGGCAGATCGTCGACACGAGCTCGACACGCCCTGAGACACGCCCGTATCTCAGGCCGTGTTCGCTGCTAGACGATCGTCAACTCCAGAATTCGTCGACCTCTGCCAAATCGTCAACCTAAACATGACATGCCCCGGGACACGACCGTGTCCCGGGCCGTGTGCCCCCTGCCAAATTCCAAATTTGGCACAGAATGCCTCCCGTCGCTTTTTTGAGTTTCGGGGCATTACAACTCTCTCCCTCTTAAAAATATTTCGTCCACGAAATTACATAAAGGAAAGATAAGCATAAACCTTAAACGGTACCCGAGCAAAACAACTCCGGGTACTCCTCAAGCATAGTGAGCATAGTCTGCTCTCGCTCCCAAGAGAGCTCCTCCGGACCGCAATTGTCCCAACGGACCTTGACCATCCTGATCTCTTTATTGCGTAGCCGCTTGAATTTTGAGTCCTCAATACGTACAGGCTTGACCTTCGTCGTCAACCCACTATCGACCGGCACTTGATCGACCGCAATCACTTGCGTAGGCTCTTGCACTGCCTTCCGTAGCACCGATATATGGAATACATCATGTAGACCACTAAGCTCCAATGACAGCTTCAACCGGTACGCTGCTTCACCACTCCTCTCCAGAACCTCAAACGGTCCAAGGTATCTCGGGCATAGCTTCTTCAAGCGCCGCACCCGCGAGACACCCTTGAACGACTTGATCTTCAAGTACACCCAATTGCCAACAGCGAACTCCACGTCCCTGTTCTTGACATTATAGTACTTAGCCTGGCAGTCCTGAGCGATTAGCAACCTCTCCCGAATGGTTCTCACCAAAGAAGTAGCATCCTCCACCTCTTGTCGCTTATACAATTTTGACTCGCCCGTTTCCAACCAAGACAACGGCGTGCGACATCTTATACCATAAAGGGCCTCGATGGGCGCCATTTGTATGCTTGCCTGGTAGCTATTGTTGTATGCGAACTCCACCAAGTATAGGTGGTCTTCCCACTGCTTATCGAAATCCAGGATGCACATGTGAAGCATGTCATCCATCGTCCTATTGACCCTCTCGGTCTGCCCATCCGTTTGCGGATGAAAGGCTGTGCAAAAACTCAGCTTTGTCCCCAACATCTGTTGCACCAACCTCCAATCGTTGTATGTGAACCGCCCATCCTGATCACTCACGATGCTGCGGGGCACACCGTGAAGCCGTACTATGTTATCCACATACAACTTTGCCAATTTCTCAGCCGGATCATCCTTTCTATGCGGAATGAAATGAGACACCTTCGTTAGACGATCTACGACCACCCAAATGGCGTCGTTCCCATTTTACGACCATGGCAACCCGTGCACAAAGTCCATAGTAATATCGTCGAACTTCCACTCCGGAATAGGCAAGGATTTCAAGAATCCTCCCGGCTTTTGGCACTCCGCTTTCACCAAGGCGCAAGTTTGACACTTCGCCACGTAGAGCGCCACATCCTTTTTCAGTCCTGGCCACTAGAACAATTTCTTAACATCGCGGTACATCTTCGTGCTCCTCGGGTGAATTGAGTACTTGGTATGATGTGCCTCGTACAACAATTCCACCCGCAAATTGCCCACGTTTGGGACGCATAGAAGACCGTCCTTCCAAAGCAACCCATCCTCAACGACGAATTGGGAATTTGACCCATCCAGAGCTTCAACCATGATCTGCTTCATGTGGCCATCCAAATCCAAAGTCTACCGAATCCGATCAGCCAGGTCATACTTGACTTCAGTCCAATTCAATAATGCTTCAGCACTTGACTGCTTATCCACGCAAAAGATCTTCAATGCCTCCAAATCTCGAACCAACTGCTCTTCATGGTGCGACAGCAAATTTGCTTGAGTTGGGGCCCGATGACTCAATGTGTCCGCAACCGCATTGCTTTTACCAGACACGTAGTGGTTCTTGAATGTATAGTCCCCCAGGAACTCCATCCACCTACGTTGTCGCATGTTCAAATATTTCTGATCCAGCAAATATTTCAGGCTCTTGTGATCGGTGTAGATATCAATCTTCACACCGTACAAATAATGTCTCCACAGCTTCAAGGCAAAAATCACGGTCGCTAACTCCAAGTCATGGACCGTATAATTGCTCTCGTGCACCTTCAGCTATCTCGAGCCATATGCTATCACACTTCCATGCTGCAGTAGCACGCAACCCAAACCACTGCCCGAAGCATCGTTGTATATCTCAAAACCTTCGGTCCCACTCGGCGAACTAAGCACAGGCGTCGTGGTCAACCAACACTTCAACTCCTCAAAAGCTCGTGCGCACTCCGGCGTCCAAACGAACTTATGCTCCTTCCTCGTCAAAGTAGTGAGAGGTAACGCTATCCGCGAGAAGTTCTCCACGAAGCGCCTATAATAGCCGGCAAGCCTCAGAAAACTCCGGACTTCCGCTACCGTAGCAAGCACATGCCACTCTCGTATCACAACAATCTTCACCGGATCCAACGCAATCCCCTCTCCACTCACTATATGACCGAGGAACACCACTGAGGACAACCAAAACTCGCATTTCGAGAACTTGGTGTACAATTGATTCCTCCTCAGCGTCTCCAATACTAAGTGAAGATGCCTGAAGTGCTCCTCCTCACTCTATGAGTACACCAAAATGTCGGTGATGAAGACGATCACAAAATGTTCCAAGTACTCCTGAAAAGTCCTGTTCATCAAATCCATGAACACCGACGGCTCATTGGTCAGCCCAAACAGTATGACCGTAAACTCGTAATGCCTGTATCTCATGCTGAACGCTCTCTTAAGGATATCACTCTCCCTTATTCTCAGTTGATAGTAACCGGACTTGAGGTCCAACTTTGAGTACACCGTCGACCCGACTAACTGATCAAAGAGATCAACAATCCTTGGGATCGGGTACTTGTTCTTTTCTGTTAACTTGTTTAGCTCCCGATAATCGATACATAGCCTCAAGCTCCCATACTTCTTCTTAACAAAGAGGACCAGTGCGCTCCAAGGCGAAGAACTTGAACACACATAAACTTGCTCCAACAACTCCTGAAGTTGCACCTTCAGCTCCTCCATTTCCTTAGGCGCTAGCCGATACGGAGATCGTGACACAGGCTTCGCACCTGGCACTAGCTCAATCGTGAAATCAATTTCCCGTTGAGGTGGGGCTGCAAGAAGATCGGCATGGAACACATCAGGGTACTCTGATACCACTGAAATATTATCCTTCGTAGGCTTAGGCTTTGCAACCTCCACTAGAGTAAAGAACGACTCTGCTCTAGCATAAACCGCCTTCACCACCTGAAGAGCAGACATCAACGTCTTGCTCGACCCTTTTAAGCCCAAAAACGTTGTCTCATGACCTGCTCCCAACTCGACTTCCTTGCGACCGCAATCAATATAGGCTTGCTGCTCCGAGAGCTAATCCATGCCAAATATAACGTCAAACTCCACCAGCGGTAGTAACGATGCTTGCAGATAGAACTCTTGATTCCCAATGCGAATCTTAACGCTATAGATTTTATCCGCGTTCATCGAACACCCATTCGGTAACAACACATCCAACTTGTCCTTCGTCATCGAAGAAGGTACTCCGATACGTGATATGAATCCTTCGGACAAGAAGGAGTGTGAAAGAATTAGTGTCTAACCACCTAAAGGGGGGTGAATAGGTGTAATTCCTGTTTTTCTTTTAAGGCAAAAAAGCTGTTCAGTTAACTAATAATAAACTGCAAATTCTACTGCTAACACAGCACAGCAATCACAGAAACAATCAATCACAGAGTGCACATAGTTTTTATAGTGGTTCCCCAAGGTCTGGGTACATCCACTTCCCCCTTCGCCTATCTAGCAGTGTACTAGATTCGGGCCTAACTTCTACACTTCACCTCAGATCCTCAGATCTTATAACTCAGAACCAAACCAGGTTCTACAACTCAGGCAATCTGCCCTACTCAGCTTCAACAAGGTACACTCAGAGATCACAATCTCTACAACTCAGGCTCATAGCCCTACCTCAGCCTTCAACAAGGCCTACCACTCAGAGAATTTACTCTCCTACACTCAGCCTTTATAAAACAGGCTTACAATCTTAGATCTATAAAGATCCTACAAAATTTTGATTTAACAAAGTAAATAACCACCACCCTGAACGATAGAGAAGGATGGATGGCTTCTTGATGAGTTCTTGAAGAACTTGATGGCAGAGCACAACCTCTCTTAGCTTTCTTCAAGCTTCTTGAATCTGAACTCAGTAGGGTTGACTCTTGAGAAGTTGATCTTCAATCACTTCTAACTTGAGATTCAGATCTCAATCTGAATCTTTCTTGGCAGCCTGGTTCAGCAACTGCACTTCTTAGATGGAGCTCTCTCTCTCCAACTTCTTAGATCTTCTGTCGAAGGTCTTCTTCTTTTTTTGTTGTTAGATATCTGTGTAGATCTTCAAACTTAATTGTAATTGATCACTTGTTCTGTTGAAGGAGAAAGCCTTTATATAGTCTTCCTCCATGGTAACCGGCTGATCCGGTTTCTAACAAACTTCTGACAGCTTTGACAGTTGCAGTAGACCAGTTAGAATTGGCAGCTGTCAAGTCATCCAGTCACTTCTTGAAATACTGTATCTGTCTGAAAGTGTCGAGACTGATCTTCATCATGTCTCGACACAAGTAGACTAAGTGTCGACACAAATGGACTAAGTGTCGACACAAGCCTTGGTGGTGTCGACACATCTCCTTTGTTGTTGTTAATACTTCTCGACACACCCTTCTGTTGAATGTGTCGACACTGATTCTGTGTGTCGAAATAAATACTTCTTCTTTAATATAGTTGAAAACTGTTGGTGTCGACACAAGTCCTGTGTGTCGACATAGGATGTCGACAAAGTTTTCTGTGTGTCGACAATGCCTCTGTGTGTCGACATAGTTACTCTTTTCTTTAACTTTGTTGAAATTCGCATCATGTTGACAAAATCTCAGTGTGTCGACACTACCTTTTGGTGTCGACACAATTGATGTCGACTAAGTATTCCTGTGTGCCGACAGTGACTTTTGGTGTTGACACAGGTTATGTCGACAATGCTTCTCTGTGTGTCGACTCTGTCTCCTGGTGTCGACACAATTTCTTCTGGTATCGACAAAGCCTTTCCAAGTGTCGACACAATCTACTCAAGTGTGACACAACTTTTCTCCAGTGTCGACATAAGCCTTCATAAGTGTCGACACAGCTTCTCTAGGTGTCGACACATGGACTTAGAAATTTTTCTGCATTCATGCATTTATTAACCTGCACATATAAACTCGAAACACATCAAATACACTTGATGCATATCATTGAGCATGGTGAGGCTCTTCAAATCTGGTACACATTTTCCAATGTACCCAACAATCTCCCCTATTTGGAGAAGTCATAACCCTTAGTCAATGATATACACCATTCATAACAAATACACATTATGATGTATAACAACATTATATGACAGGGTAAATACTTAAAACAAATATAAAAATATTTCATCACAGAATAAGTACGCTAACACAATGAGCATCATTATAATTTTGTTTCAACTACCAATACTTCTT